>PVJX010011107.1:0-54647 GCA_004027295.1 Dolichotis patagonum | reverse complement strand
AAAAGAAAATCTCTAGAACCTCAGACTTCTGGGGAACACAGAAGCTGCTAGAGGTTTTGGCTTTATTAGGATAATTTATCTTCATGTTTTGAAATCATAATCTTAAATCAAAACAGCACATTTCTCCTGTGCAAAATGTTTAATATTTATTAAAGATTGACCACATGCCAGGCACTGTGAGTGCGCACACCACACCAAATAGCTCATTTAATTCTCGCAGTGACAGGATAGGAGGTCTCCTGCATTCCCTTGGAGGCAGAGAGAAATGAGGCAGAAAATGATGCACTTGGGATGTATATCCTAGCAGACTCCTGAAACCGTCTAACTGGGGGACTCGAAGCTTCATGTAGGAGACTCCAGGGTGGCAATGATCTCAGCACCAACTGCAGGATGCAATGAAGTGACTTCTGGTTACGCTTGAACTAGGAACAAGAAAGCAATTGTACACAAAATGTTGATGGAAACCCAGAGGGACTCTTTCTGAGTCAGTCTTTAGTAAATGATGAGAACAGGGCTTGGAAAAAAGGGCACACAGATTTTAATTTTTATGAAACAATTTATGATTACTGTAGTGAAACACATTTTTACTTTAGGAAAATTAGACGCTGTGAAAAAGTACCAGGGAAAAAAGAGTGTCTGTAATCTCACTGAGAGAGATAATTGTTAACATTTTAGCATATTTGTACATAGTTTTTGCATAATTGAGATCATAGTGTGTATAATTTTTTGGCTTGATTCTTTTCACTAAACTTTCGTATAAGCTCATTTCCATGTTGTTAAAAGCTCATCATAAGCATTGTTTTTTAATATTTATTTATTTATTTATTCATTTTGTCTTTTTGAGGCAGAGTTTCACTGGGCAGTTCAGGCTGGCCTGCAACTCTCAGTAATTCTCCTGCCTCAGCCTCCCAAGTGCTGGGATTACAAGAGCCACCATGACCAGTATAAGCATCATTTTAAATGGCTGTGTAATATTCTATTTTATAAATGTAATATTATTTTCTTACCTGTTTCCTTAATATCAAAGATTTCATTTTTTGACAATTTCCTAATTATTAAAACAAAACAAAGTGCAAGCAAGAAAAAACTCTTGTGATAGGAATTTTTGCTCATGTCCTTTGTACAACTTAGATCATTTTCTTAAAATGAGTCTTGGAAATAATTTTGTTGTATTAAATATAAGTGATTTTTCTTTTTCCCAATATTCTGTTTTTAATATTTAAAAATAATCATTGTTCTAGATATCTCAAATAAGTCCTACAAACATGTATGAGATACGAATTTAAAAGGTTAAATGGTGAATTTAAAAGGTAAGGTTAAGTGGTGAATTCGGGTCTCACTCTAGCTGCTGATCAAAAGCTCAGTCTCAGTTTCCTGGCTTTTCTTGCAAAGAAATTCCTTACATTATGAGCACATATGTCCTGCAGATCCTCCTGAGTCAGTCTGTATAGAGAGGCATTTTTTGTTTTAAAATTTCTGGTGGTGTAGTGTTTGAGCGTGTGTCTCTCTTTGGAGGCCACTAGTGTTGCTACTAAACTTTACTTGACATAAACAGTGCTGAAATGGACACCACTGCATAGACCTCATTTCTAAACTGTAAGCAGCTCATGGGTGGGGGTTGGAGATGCTGAGTTCAAGGTGTGAACATCTAATATTTTGATAGCTATCAGGGAATTTATTTCCACAGAAATTTTATAAATTTATATTTCTATCAGCAACGTGAGAGGGGAGAGACTGTTTCCTCTAACCCCAACTATGCAGTGTTATCAAATGTTTGGACCTGGGGGAAGTTAAAATGTTATTTCATTATAATTTTGTTATGTCTCATTTTGAGTGAAACTGAACTTTTTTCAGAAGATATTTATTATTTCCTCTGTGGAAGGGAATATTTTCTTTTGAGTTATTAGCATTTTAAATTTTTTTTAATTTGTAGGCATTCTTCATAAGTTGATGAAATTTTAGCTCTGTGGCTGTTTTATATTTTGTGAGTTTTTTTGTCTCAATTATTTTTTCAGATATTTCTTTTGCCATTTTGAAATGTTACCTATGTATGGTTCGATCAGTATTATTATTTTATCGATCCTGAATTTTGTCACATACCCAGAAAGCCTATTTCTTTTTCTATTTGGAGGTTTTAAATGTGTTATTCTGTATAACATTATGGGTTTCTGCTTTTTGACGTTTACTTATAATTCTGCTGAGCCTAGAATTTATTTTTATATGACATGTGAGATAGGAATACAACTTAAATTTTTAAAAAATAGCTAACCAATGCCATTTGTTTTATAAACGCTCTCTTACTATTTTAAGATGCTAGTATTATCATATGTTAAAATGCACATTGATAAGTTTTTCTTCACGTAGGAGCTGTCTCTACTGTTGGACAGCGCCCCTTTGTGTTAATTTCACAAACCCGCAAGTTAAACCTCCTGCCCTTTGGGCATGTGCAGAAGAGCCTCCTATCAGCTGTCACTATGTTATTCTGCCCGCCCCTTTAGCTTCGCCTCTGTTGAGTTTCTGAGCATGTGCAGAGGCTCCTCCTATCGGCTGTCAGTACGTCATTCTGCCTACTCCTTTAGCTCCGCCTCTGTCATGTCCTAAATAAAAAGGCTGTGATTGTTCCTGAAGCTTCTAAAGGCTGCTGGTGTCTCCTCAGGAGTCTCAGCAGTGCCGATGTGCCCTTAATAGAGGCATGTGTACCTCCCTCCTGCTCTCTCTCTTCTTTCACAAGGCGAAAAAAACTAAACACACAACACTTGGGGCATATTTTTCAATTTTTCTATTCTGTTCTACTGGTCTTTTAAAATGAGCTTTCTCAAATTTTAAAGCTTGTTCTAGTTTTGTAATGTATTCCAGTATCTGACAATGCTAGTCTCTTTTTTTTTCTTTTCAGATTTTATTAGGACAGGCTTGCCCATTTATTTTCTCCTTAGAAATGTTAAAATCACATTTCCTGAGTTTTAAAAAAGTCATCTAAATGTTGTCATTAGGATTGTTTCAAATTAATTGATAAATTTAGGGAGAAATGACATTTTTTATAATTTGGCTTTTCCTGTTTCAGAAAATAGTTGTTTTATACATTTATTTATTGTCTTTTTGTCTCCTTAGAAGCATTTTAAAGTTTACTTCATGTTGATTTAGCACATTTCTTACTAGTTTATTCTCACATAATTTTTATTTATTTATTTTTTGCATAATGGGAATCTAACTCAAGACCTTGTGCTTGCCAGGCAGGCACTTAAGCAACTGAGCTATATCCACCTTCCCTTCCTACAGAGGTTTAGAAACTTCTATTGCAAATGAGATCTTTTATTTTAAAATATATCTGGTAGTTGTACAATAAATATATGGTGGTTGTTTTTTTCATTGGTAAGTTTGTTTCTAGTTATTGTATGACTTGTTCTTAGATTAAATAATAGTTTTGGATTCTTGAAACAGTAGACTCTTGGATTTTCTTGGTAAACCATTACATCATGTCAAGTAATGAGAACTTCTTTTACTCTTTCCTCATTTTTATGCTTCATTTCTTTTCCTTGCTTTGTTTTATTGGCACATATCTGCAAAATAATGGTAAATAGTTGTTGATATAATAACATCTTTGTCTGCTCATTTAATTGAGAATAGGTATGGCTTTCCACTAGTTCTATGGTGGAGAATTTTGAGTTAAGGTAGTTACATCCTACCATACAAGACATATATCCATCTTTTCTTATTTTGTTAAAATAAAAAAGTTTATAACAGATATTAAAAATTCAAATGCTATTTCAATATCTATGGAGATAATTGTGTGCATTTTGTTTTGATGCATTAATATTAATGAATCTCTCCATATTTTTGGAATAATCTCAAATGTATGGATATTTCAAAGATTCTTGATCCCAAGAGGTACATATTGCTATATAAAAAGAATGTACTTGTATGTGATTCCCACCACTGCTGTCTGACAGCACGTAGCAAACTGAGAGGGGACACATGATCAATGTCTTTCTGTAATTAAAAGCTACCACCAAAGAGATGAGGGATGGGCAGGTCTTCAACTTTAGCCATTTCTGGGGGAAGAAATTTGAGTGTAAGCAACTTGCATCTTTGTAACATCCAGCTACATCAACAGAAAAGTATGAAAGCCACCCACAAGGAACTGTAATGCCTTCCAGTTTATGAAACACTCCGCAGTTCCTAGGAGAAGAATCAGGTATATTATTAAGGGATTTAGAGAAGCACAAAGCAAATTACTGGTTCATGCAACTTGGATGTCTGTGAGTGAATCACACATCAGATACTGCTGGATCCAAGGGTTCAACACTGTTACCAAGATGATTCTTCCTTTTTTAGCTTTTGGCTACCTTTGTTGACTTCATACTTATAAACCCATTCTGTACATCATGGTGAAAATGGCCACCAGCTTCTGGGCTTACATCATCCTTTACTGTTCTAGTATTGAGTAGAGATGTAGTTTCCCCTCTAGTATCAAAATAATTGTGTAAAAATAACTATGGCCCTGGTCTACTATGCCACAGGTCTACCTGATTGCAGAAATGGGGGCCATTTGACTTTAGTTGTTCTGCCTTGGGACGCTTTGCCTCTGTGGTGGGGAACTGAAGCAGACTAAAAGCTGTGGATAGCCACTAAGGTGAGGGAATCAGGAAATTCAAGGAACTTCATGATATTAGATCAAACTGGAGTTTCATGAAAGTAAATATTGTATCTTCAGGTTATACAAAAACCTTCTATCCTACTTTGAAATTAGCTGACCAGGTTCTGAACTTTAGATATTCTTATCTGTTCTTAGCTGGATCCATAGGAGGCTAGAATACTGTCTATAGACTCTTGAATATTATTTGAAGCCTATTAAATATACAAACCAGGAGCCATGGGATTGCCATTAATTTGACTGTTATCTGTAATGTGTCAGAAAATGCTTTGTGATGTTTTCCTTAACAATGACAAAGTAAATAAATTGAAATTAATTCTTTTTAGATGATTAACTTCGTGGCAATGTGCATATACTTTGGAGGTTAAGGATGGTGGGAAAATAAGCATCACTGAAGAAGAAAGTGAATAGAGAGTTGTAAGAGGAGAACTCGCAAATACAAGTGAGAGATATTTTGACAGTAATGGGACTATCAAGGGCTGAATTTGCCCTTAAATTGTGTTCATTAAGTGTTGTGTGTTTCTTTGAGGTTTATTAAGACCCTTGAGAAGAGACTAACAAATTCCAACACAGATAAATAAAAATGCTCATTTAGGACGATAAGATGTCTCCCCTGAGTTTTTTTATAAGTTATTTTTGACACACTTTTTTGGCATTTTGACATACTGTTGTTACAAATCCAGTCACAGCACGATTCTTCCATTAGACAAAAACAACAATGTTCTTGTCTTTCTAAGTGGAAAAAGAGTTTGAAATGAGATTTGAATTGACTTTCAAGAACTCTTTAGTGAAAGGGAAGAGTTGGGAAGATTAAAATTAAGATGGTGTTTGTGTGTTGAGAGGAAGATTGGCCCCTACCTCTTTCCGTAGGAACCCAGTTGCTGTCAGCTGAGTCGCTGTGGGGGACAGAATAGCAGCACATCTTTGACCTGTCTTCAGGAGCTTTGGAAAGCAAAAGGTCTCACACAGGTACTGTGTATGTGCCAGAGAGTGGAGGAAGTTTGGCTTTTTGCCAGAGAATAAACTTTGTACAACCTCAAGGTTGTCCTCTAGAGGACAGTAATTAAAAGGCTCTGTACCAGAGATGGAGGAAAAGTGGACATTGGAGGAGCCATTTCTGTATTCTTCTAAGGAAACCAAGCCTCAGAATCCAGCCCTCAACCCACTTCTCAGTCTCTTCTTATCTTTTTCCTTTCCCTTCCATGTCCCTTTCACCTCATGGCAAAATAGAATACAACTAATTGTCTCTCAATATGTGAGGGGGACTGGTTCCTGGACTTTCTTTGCATATCAAAACCTGAGGATGCTCAAATCCCCTATAGAAAAATGGCATTATATTTGTATATCGCTTAAAAACTCCCATATACTAATGTATCTGACTCTGGGTTACTTATAATGCCTAACACAATGGAAATGCTATGGTATTGTACACGTAATAATGACAAGGAAAAACATCTGCACATGTTTGGTACAGACCCAGAGTCTTTCTCATTAAAACGTATTTCTGATCAGTAGTTGGCTGAATCTGGGTGATAGAACCTGTAGATACAGAGGGGTGGCCTCAAAAGTTTCTAAAGTAGGCATGGCTTGAGTTTGGTCCTAGTGAAATGAGATTGTTAATGCCTTCTTGCCCACTCCCACATAGGTAGGCCTGGAGAAATGTCCTTAACTTTCTTGAGCCTGTTTCTCTATTTAAACGATGAAGATGATACCTACATCGTGAGTCACTGTGAAGATTGTGCACAGGACACACCATTCAGAACGGAGTTGGTGTTGAATCAGTGTTAGTTCTTTCCTGTTTTCTGTAATGTGGGGGAAATGAGAGGTAAGCATGAGGAAAAGCAATTAGCGTAAATGGAGGATGTTTGCAGATAATCACAACTCCTGATCTATATGCCTGTTTACCAAGACAAACTATGGCTTTGGAAGAATGCAGGAATTATTTTCCACGGTGATATACACCTCGAGGCCTTTAGAGAGGTATGTAAGCTTGTAATACATGTTAGACTGAATGGATTGTGTTAAATGAATCAGAATAGATCGAAGGATAACATAGCAGGGACCTGCTGTTAAACTCCCAGGGCTCGAATCCGGTTTTGCTTTGTATTCCTGGATGAGTTAACCTTCTGTGTCTCATTCTTCTCATCTAGAATAATGGAAGCCATGCATATAAAATATTTGATGGTGGTGGTGCATGCCGGTGATTCTAGGGAGGCAGAGGCAGAGGCAGGAGGATTGCCAATGAGTTCAAGACCAGCCTGGGCTACATAGTGGGTTCAAGGCCAGTCTGAACTACATACTGAGATCCTGTCTCAAAAACAACAACAACAACAACAACAAGAACAAAAACTAAGATGGGGCAAGGCATGGGGTGGATGTTAATTTTAGCGTTACTAAGGACACAAAATGTAAATGTGGGTAAAGCTGGTTATTTGCATGTTTGTGAGGGAGCAAGCACAAAAAAAAAAAAAACAGTTTCTCACATAATTCAGGGTATTTTCCCCCACAAATACTGAGGTCCCGAAAGGGGTTAGGGAGTTTGGGAGGTCGCTGTTTGGAAAGAATTTAACCAGTGATTACTTCTCTGCCTCCCCCACCCACCATGCTGGAGATCAGTGCCAGCTCTGTGCATGGAGCATTACTCATACTGTCTCCGCACACAGCAGTTAACCTTACTTGTCACTGCTTCCGGTGGGAGATCAAGAGCATTGAAATTACAGAGGTGGCACAATAAATCATGGTCACTTCTTGACACGGCCAGACAAAGCAGCTGGAAAGAGCTTGGCTGCAATGTCAGCTGAAAGTTGAAATGCAAAAGTTTTAACATGTTAATTCTCTCTCTTTTTATTTTCATCTCAACACTTCCTTCTTCCTTTCTGACTCAAATGTGTGCCTGCCATGTGTGATTTTGCTTTCTTTCTTTCTTTCTTTTTCTTTGGTTCCCCCAGCTGTGATCATTGTGACTTAAGAACGAAATAATTGAGCAAACCTGACCCAAGGTTGTGAAAAAGAGAGCTGTGTTCACCTGCAAACCTCACCTCTGGTTTCATTGTCTCACTTTAGAAACAAACTCCTTTAAATGTGGACTCCCTGAAGGGAGTCTTCCCAAGGCCTAGCCTCAAGTGTGCAGGCACCAGGCATGTGTTAAATATTTGTGAAATAAATCAATGGTGGCTTTGGCTTCCCAGCTCTCCTGTGCTTTAAATTAAAAAAATATTATTTTTGGTTAGTACATATTAGATGGACATATGAATAGGGTTCTGTGTGATATTTCTATGCATGCACACTGCTCACGCTGATCAAATCCCTCTGCCCACCCTGTTCCCTGCCTTCCCAACCTCTAGTAACCAGTATTTACATTCAGATGGGTTCCTCCAGCTCCAATGCTTGCTCATTTCTCCTATTTTCCTATCAAGGCCTCCTTGCCTGTCAAAGTGTCTCTCAGCGACTGGTTAAACACTGCTAGGGGAGTTGCCTCCCTGGGATTCATTCTCTTCTGCTCCTTTGTAGACCCTTGGCTTAGTAATGGATGACCTTGCTTTAGGTGAGGGCTTAGAATCCTGCCGTCTCTAGTAATGTTTCCTTGTCTTTTCCAACTGGCAAACTTGGATTTATAAAGCTACAAATAACATTCCAGAAAGACACATACAGGCATGGCACAGAGTTGGGTACTTGGTGATTTTTGATCCTTTTTGGGAGGACCTTCATAAGTGCAAAATAAAGACCGTACCTCTAGTAATTGCTGGTTTAATTATAAAGAGGGGTCATGGGGTTCTTATCTTGCTGAGGGCAGGGAACAGGTGTTTCTCAGCTCCTCCAAGCTTTCTCAAGCTGCTACAATAAGGCTCCTTACCACCAGCTCCTCCAGCTGCACCGCAGAGAGGCATAAAGCCCCAGAGATGACCCACTGCCAAGCTCTGTCTCCATTCTCCTCTACGTGACTGCTTTACAGTGTGTGTTGTTGTTTTCCTTCTCTTCTTTACACTCTCATTTCTAGATTTTCAGTGCCTCCCCATGCCATGCCTTACTCTCTTATCTCCTGGACTCTGCCTTCACATCTTTCCTAGCTTCTCTTTGCCTTTTCTGCCTTTGAAAGTTCAACTGCTAAGGGTTCCATCCTAGTTCTTCCTTCCTCCAAGTCCATGTCCTTCTGAGGAGTCACATCCAAGTGTCTGCCTCCCAAGTGTCCCCACCCCTTCTCTGTATCAGCTGGATCCACTGAGCCTTCTCTTACAGCCCATTTACTCCTGATGGTATCATGCATGGACAAAACCATGATTTGCAGGGAGGTTTGCACCTACCATGGGAGCCTCAGGACATGAGTTCTCCAAGGGTGGAGGACCAACAACCGACCAAGTCAGGAGCTCAGGATGAGCAAACACATCCACTTGCCCACAGTAATAAGCTGTGTTCTCTATTTTCAACCTTGTTGGAAATAATGAGGGCATTTTGATCTCGTGTATTTTAATTTATTTGGTTTTAATTCAGTTTAGGGTTTTGTTTTGTTTTGAGACAGGATCTCGCTTTGTAGTTCAGACTGGGTCTTGAAGTGTTGATATAGCTCAAGCTAGCCTTGAATTCATGAACTCATCTTAGGCTGGCCTTGAACTTGCAGCAATCCTCCTGCCTCAGCCTTCTAGAGTGCTCAGATTACAGATGTACATTATTAAATGCTATCGTGCTTTAATTCCTTGGTGATTCAGGACTCTAGGCTTGGAAAAGGCACATATTTGGTAGGGACATGTGCATGGGACTTTCAAATGCTAATAGCATCCTAAGCAGAATTTGTTCATCCGTTCTCTCCCGAATTTGCCTCTTCACTGGTTTCTTTCATCTTTCTCAGTGCTGAACCTCTTGCATTTTGTTTCTGTTTTTTCTTTCAGTGGTTCTTGCAAAATACTTGCAAAAAAAGTTTTCTGAAAATACCCTTAAATTATTATTATTTTTATAGGAATGGAGAGATTTCTTTCCAGTTTGTCCATTCTGTCTCAAGAGTATAAAAGGACAGGGGGATTTGAAAATTCTTATGGAGAAAAGAAAAGCTGTGACCCATGATTAACGGAGTGAAATGTCTCTAGATAGTCAGGGGGTATCTAGAAGCAGAAAACAGAAATCTTGTTGTCATAAAGTTTATTATTGGAATCAGAGGATTGCATGGGCAAGAGAGACACAATCACAAAAGATGCTGAAATACCAGGATGCATAAAAGTTTGATTTCAAATTGAAATGAAAATGGGGCTGGATGGCATAGGGTAGGGAAGGTGAGCGAGCCTTGTCTCCTAGCAGCTTTTAACTATTATAATCATTCACGGAGAAGATCAGAGCATTGTTAGAATAGGTCAGGACACCGACTTACCCTTACCTCTAATGTCCAAATAAATGGCTTTGTACCTCACGACCTCTTAGCTTGAGCTCAGCCTTTCTTCTGCCTAGTTTTAGATATCGTGATCAGTTTACTGTATCAATATATACCTGGTTTCTGTTTTCTTTCACTCTTTCCCAAACATTGTGTACATCCTGACCTAATTCCAGCAGGTATAAATGCAGTGCACCAATCACAAGAAAGCTAGCATTTGATGTTTTCTTTGAGTTAATGTAAATCTTTCGCCGAGCCGCTGCTCTGCAGGCCATCTGGAAGCTCAGCATTGCCCCTCACTGCTCGGGCTCCCACCCCTCAGCTGTGCAAGGGATTTGGGTCTTAGAGCCTGAGCATCAGGAAAGGCCAGCTGTTCGCTGGCCACCAGCCTGTTCCTCAGACCACAGGGACTCTTCGTGCCTTGGCCTTCTGACTGGGAGACCCTGGGACTTGTGTGATGGATTTTAGGTCCAGTGATCTTGGGAGGGGCTGGGGGAATCACTGTGCTTAGGTTTGTCCTCTGTAGGTGTGCCTGGAGCAAGGCCTTTTAGTTCTTGTCCCCTCCCTGCACTCTCTGGAATGGATGTGGGTCTAGGCTGCCCACAGTACTTATAAGCCTCTCTCTATTTTTATGTTTCCCTGCATTATGGCTGAGTCGCGCCCTTCACAATTCATAGGTTGAAGTCCTAACCCCCAACACTTCCAAATAGCTTTGTATTAGGAAAGAGGCTGTCTAAAGAGATATTTAGGTGAAACTGAGGTCATTAGGATATACATCCTCATCCAACATGGCTGTGCCCTTAGAAGAAGGAGAGGTTACAAAGAGGCCACACATGTCCAGGCACAGCGATGACCATATGAACAGCTAGGCAGAGGAAGGGCACCTGCAAGCCTACAAGTGAGGATTGGAAGAAACCAGCCCTGCCAACACCTTGACTTCAGACCTCCAGCCTGTAAAACTGTGGGAAAGAAACTCCTGGTGTGTCAGCCACCATGTCTGCGGTACTTTGCTAAGGCAGTCCTTAGAAGACAACTATATTCCATATGCTTTGATTTGGATAAACATGGGCTTTTACAAAAGGAAGCAGAGCTGTTTACTTTGAGTAAGAAAATAATATTGACGTTGCCATTTGCAAGGGAGTGGTACAGAGGAGAAGGAGAGGAATGAGTAGAGAGAAAGTGGGCCAACCAGTATTGCAGCAAATCCTTCCGTAGTCTGGTTCCTACTTTCACATTTATTCCCCTCTCTTGCCTGGTTTTCTCCTTGTAACAGCTGCTTTCCTTGCCTTATCCATAGAGCACCCACTCACCTGATACAAAATTCCTGATACAGTCGACCCTGAGGATCTGTGGGTTCTATATTTGAACATTAAAACAGTTATGAATTGAAAATATAGCTAGTGCTAGGATGGTTGTGTCTGTAGAAGTGTGCAGATATTTTTCTTGTCATTGTTCCCTAAACAATGTAGTTCAGCAACTAAGTATATGGCATGATATTATATTGGGTATAAATTAACTAGAGATGATTTGACATAGTGGAGAATGTGCATAATTTATATGCAAATACTATATTTATAGTAGGACTTGAGCACTGAAGGATTTTGGTATCTTAGGGGAGAATCCTTGGTCTTTAAATAAGTTCCCCATGGATCCCAAGGGATGGCTATGTAATTCTTGAACTTACTCATATTGGAAGGGTTGGAAAATTTGAAAGGAGGGACGCTTCAGATCCAAGAGTGATTTCTGATCACATTTGTGTCCCAAGAGGTGAGTGGGATTGTAGAGGGCTTATCCTGAGTATGGTTAGTCACAGATTATTTTGTAGAAATATTTTTCGTGTTTATTGAGGCTCTGATCAAACTGTTAATCAAGTGAGCTAGTCAGTTGTTGGGCCCAGTTTCCACATTCATATTAAAAGTCAGTTGGAAAAGAGAGGATTTCCAAGCGGTTTATTGCACATTTTGTTTCCCTTCCTTTTTATCACCCTGTGATTTTGGTAACTCTATTACTGCAATTGGAAAAAATTGTTGTCTAATGATATTAAAATGTACAGCCACTGATAAACTGTGACCAGTTCTTGGCTATTTGTGAGATCTGGGAATATTAAGATGTCATTAAATATTTTATCTACCTTCCTTCATGTCATGACTTTAATGCTGTGTTCAAAGATCATTGCTCAGTAATGCTGGCAAGCCTGCTGTCCATTCTTTACAAGAGCATGTAATATTCATATTCAACTGTCTGTTGCTTGCTTTTAGTCGTGATATACCCTCTCCTCCCAGAGAAGCTTTCACTGAGGACAAGTTATTTTAGTTAGGATGTGTGTGCTATAGGAACTTACACAAGTAAAAACAATTCAGTGTCTCCACAATATTCTACTGATATTGGTAGGATTTTGTGTGTGTGTGTGTCTTTTTGACAGTGTCTCACTATGCAGTTCAGGCTGGCCTTGAGCTCACTTTGTAGCCCAGGCTGGTCTCAAACTTGCAACAATCCTCCTGCCTCAGCCTCCCAAGTGCTGGGATTACAGGTATGCACTACCATGCCCAGCTGGTAGTATGTATTTTAGAGCCAAATATGTTTCTGTTTTTCAGCGCTGTGGGGCCATGATTAATATGAAGGCTTATTGAATTTTGGGACTGATGCTCAGAATTCACATACGACTTTCAGAGTAGGTTTGTAGAGTGGTTAAGTCTTCCTCTATAAAATGGAGAGCTGGGGCATGCTGCAGCTGAAGAGACAAGACAGCATGTAATAAAACCGTGAGAGGCAAAGCGGAGGAAGGAAAATATTTGCATCATCACTGGATGATGTCTCCAAGTGTCCCTCAGTGATTTTTAACTGTGAAAATCATCCATGTCCTAGGCGTTGCCTCACTGAAGGTTAGGAAGATGGAAAAGATGAGCACAGAGGTTGTGAGCCCCTGTTGGTGCAGCTTGCTTAGGAGGCGTCCCTGAGCATGGCCTTGCTTTCAAGACTTGACATCCGGCCAAGCAAGCTACCCTGGAACAGTTTGCTTTCAGCCTCACAGAAGATCATGTCTGTCACTGATTTGTCCAGCCACTGATTTGTGGCTTAAAGGTACCCTGGGCTCATGTCTTATAACAAGACAGGGCTCTGTGCTCTGTCTAGCAGTATCCTGACTTTACCTTTGGCTCTATCCTCACATGTGTTTGCCCTGATTCCTTCCACCACTTGAATCTTTTGTGATGTATATACTTTTGTAAGTAGCCTGAAATCCTTTGTGGGTTGAGGTTGTTATGGATTGAGAACTGGTGGTCAGCTTAACGCCAGCTGGATTATATTACCGTGGTGCTAAGCAGAGATGTTTCATCTGAGGAAGGTTGCCAGCATAAATGGAGACGTGGAGAAGGAGAAGGGGGAAGGTTAAGGCGTTATGGCGTTGAGATGTTGAGGTGTTGAGGTGTTGAGGTGGTGTGGGTTCACCTACATGTTGCTGTTTGAGCCATTAGGTTCTCCTGGAGAAGCTCTGGTCCTCGCATCAAGCATCGCTTCTTGGCTACGGAGGGGAAGACGTGTGCCACTTGGTCTCCAGGATGAACTCATCACACTGGCTTCCTGGCATGTACTCGACTATGCTTGTCGTCATTGAAGCTCGGGGCCTCCGTGTCTCTGAGGATGGCTGTGGTGCTTTCAGGACAGCCCTGGTGTTTGTTGTGAGTGTGACTTCTTGGCTCCAGCATAGAACCCTCAACCTATCAGCACAGCTCCTTCATCCTGCTGGCATAGACTTCCTAGTTTCCACCGCTGACCTTTGGGCCTTCCCAGCATGGATCTGTAAAAGAGACTGGCGTGAATCCTTCTTGTGGGCTCTAGACCTCCAGTTGGACTCGTGGGAGGCATTGTTACGAGCTCTGGGTCTTCATCTGGGCTCATGTAGGACAATGCTGTGGGATTTAGGCCCTTGACTAAATATTCTATGTCTTTGGTGTTGTGAATAGATTTCCTGCACTTTCTTATGTTAACACTGGGTGACCATCATAAAAATACTGTAAACTCCATGTCCTGATTCTAATTGTTCTATATGTAACCCTTGACAACAGAGGTGAAGGTAGATATAGGCAAAGAAGGAAAATGAATTATGGAGTTTCCATTGTGCCCGATAGTTTTGTGCAACAGAGTATTGGAAGTTTGCACATGATGAGGGATTTCTCTTTCCAAACTACTTTGTGCCGATTGGGCACTGGTAGATGCTTTTCGGAACTTAAGATTGGAACACCTGTTCTGAGACGGGGACTGGCCCAACAGCAACAGGATAAAATATTTGGAACAGGTTAGCTAAATAAAGGATGAATAATAGTCATAATGTTTATAGATGAAATGATTCACAGAGAACAAAAGATAAGTTAGGAGAGCAAGAGAAATCACATACATTTCTATAGTTAAACAGTTCAAGATTTATTTTCATTTTTTACTAGCTATAGATAAATACAGAATTCATAATATTAAGCTATTACCTAAAACTTTTTCAAAAAATCAAGACTGAAACATATCTCAGATTGAAAGAATTCAATCATTTGCTTAAAATTTAGCCTATCTTAGTTTCTCCTTTTCTATGCTAATAAGTAGTACATTTTAAAACACACTCTGGATCTATCTTGTTAACTTTCAGATCCAAAATCTGAAATCCTACATGATTCCTCTTTCTCAGTGATATAGGTCTGTGGATGCTGTCAGTGAGATTTTTATCTCCTAATAGGATAAAAAGATAGGTTTGGCTTGCTGCTGCTGACTTTGCATTACTTTTAATTCTGAATTTTATGAAGCACAAATGTTTTGTTCTTGTCTTATGCTGTTACTTTTTGCATAGAGCAGAGCAAAGGTAAAGAGGCACTTTTTCCTACCTCCACACACCCAGAGACTGCATAGTCAGACCAAGTTCCAGGGCGTTGCTCCAGGCTTCTCTTAAAATGTCTGGAGGTTAATGAGGTGAATAAACATCTCTGAGGAAAATGATTCTAGCCTCTGGAGGTAGAAAATGCCACATGCTATCATATCCAGAGAGGAAATGATGATCATGTCTCCAAAGAGCAGAAATAGTGGCTCTGCTTCTGAGTGAAGTTAGGTGTGAAGATTTTCACCCTGACACGGAAAGCGCTGGGTGCGCTCTGTGAAAATGCAGTTCCTGGCTTTAAAAAGTACTCGAGGCAGTATATTGGCAATACAAACATTTGAATCAAAGCACTGATGGTATTAGTCACAATCTTCCTCTTTCCCTGAATTTTTGGGATATGTGTGCATGACTTGCAAGCCAAAATACCCTTGGTAATCACCTCTGGAGACTGAGAGGCATGTGCTCATATAAATGTCAAGTTGGGACATAATTTAGCAGAACTCTGGGGTTTAACACTATTGCCAGACTCTCTTTTTATTCCATCTGGTGAAACAAATTAAATATGTCTCTTTGGTTCTAAACTAGGTAAGACAAGGAGACTGAAGTCCGCAAGTTTCTCATTTGGATACCATTATTACACAGCCAGTCCTGATTTAAGGAATCAGTGAGGTCCTCTGTGTGCAAGGGAACAAAAAGACAGAAACCAAGGGCCAATTAGCTTGTCATAGCTGTAACCTACTCGTTGGCAGATGTAGTGAAGGTTACTACTAGATGTAGTGAAGATTGTGAAGCAGAGTTTAATTAAAACTCAAAAACAAAAGTTCACTGTAATAGTCGAAGAGAACATTCTATACACCTGTGCCTGGGCATAACTATCAGCACATTTGCAATGTTCAGATAAAGGCAATGATATCCGGAAACACAATTATCTCTGGCAAGAAAATAGCTCCTCACTGCATCTCATGGAAGCCAGGGTTCCACTGAATTTGCCTTTTGGAGTTGGGGATACATCCGGAAGGAGCAGGCTATGGCTTCATTCCTGGCCATGGCAACTGTGGTAATGTCGGGAGATATTTTTGATTGTCACTTGCTGGGGAATGATATTACTGCTGTCTGGTAATTCCAGGGATGCTGCTGGCCACCCTACAGTGCACAGGACAGCTTCCCCACAAAGACTTTGGAGTATCTGGCCTAAAATATCAATAGTGTCAAGGTTGAGAAACCTTGGTCTAGTGAAAGTTATATTCTTTTTCCTTACATATAATATTTGCTGAAATAAATGTGTGCAAAAAGAAACAATTTCATTTTCTTTGCACAAATGCAAGTGATATAATAACACTATAGATGCGCTGCAGAAACAAATTTTCTGATGTGCACTTTTCCCAACATATTATTAAGCAGCAAAGCAAATATAACCTGAGATTGCAGAATATACACAGCTTTTTAGTGATAGAGAAGAAAAAAATCATAGGACCTGTTCTCTGTATAGAATGGAGATATCCAAAATTTTATTTTGCAGCATCTTTAATCCTGTGGTCCTTAAGATACATTTTTAGGTGTAGTTACAAATGTCTATTCCAATCAGATCCATATTTCTAAGATCGTATTTTAACTTCCTTTAGATGCAGACCCAGATGGGAACATTTTCAGTGTGATGGGATGTTACATACAGCAGTTGATGCCCTGGAAGTGGATGATTTCCTAAAGTGGTACTTTAAATATTTTTATCTAGCACACTCAACTTTGGTTGATTGGTTCCCACTCTCTTTGCCTCTGCCGAGGCATGCACATTTTGTTTCCATTCTCTCCCTCTGTAGAAACACTGCTGCTTAAGCAGGGTCTAGCAGCATGGAAAAGACTTGAAATAACTACCACTGTCTTGGAAGAGGGGTTATGGAGAAAGGAATCCCCTTCATATGTAACCAGTTTGTCTAGCTGACTTCCAAGGTAGAATAACTTTTCTCTTTTTCATTATTTTTATCTTACATTTTGGATTTAAGAAGAATGATTTCTATTGACAGTGCTTACTGTGTAATGTGAACTACGTAAGTATGTGTTAGATGATTGGTTTTATTGTTTGGTTTGGTACTTTTTTGTGTGTGTATGGTAGGAGAGGCCAGGACCTGCTGGCTTATTTTAGTCCTGAAGGCTAACTTGCTATTAAGCCAATCTGGAGATCTTCCGGGTGACCTCGGAGTGTTCCTTTAACATCTCAGGTAGAGAACATCTTATTGCATTTGCTTTGTCCTAGTAATATGCAATACAGCTCTCTTTCCTAGGAGACTGGTGCTGAGAAAGACCCAAGTGTAGTTCACAAGGCAGTGTAGCACAGTGACTAGAAGTACTGGGTTTTAGAATTGTGGCTCCCACACATGGCTAGTTGTTTAGTTCATCTCAGCCTGCATTGCTTCACTTATGGAGTAGAAATCATAGTATTGCATAGGTGGTCCTGGGGATTAGTAAGGGCTCCATAAGTGGAAGCTTTGAGCGAATGAGAGATGTCATTCCTTCTCTACTGGAGACTTCTCCATCATCTCTCTTTACCTAGATGAGAAACTTTGGTTGCAGTGAGAGCTGGGTTCCAAGTTTTTCACAGCCTTGTCATCCCTTCTGCATATCCATAGAGGAACTGGTCAACTTACTCTTGTTTCACTGGTCTGTATGAGCTGCAAATTCTACCAGCAGCTCTCTGCCAAAGGGCAGAAATCCCAAGTTTTTCCAGGTATCAGTGTGCTGATTTTTCTTTATCCCTCACTTGTCCCAGGACCTGAGCACTCTCTTGTTGATCTTAAATAAACCACTTTTCTGCTCAGCTTTCTGGGTCCCCAGGTTTCATCTCTGCCTACTTGGTTCATTCCAGGGCCCTCCCCAGGCCTGGCCATCTTTCTGGCTGAGCCATGTCTCTTTCTGGCATTATCAATAACCTGGTGACCTTGAAAGGTCTAGCTGATATTGGATTCCCCTTCACATGTCACTATACACACCCAAGGCTGGGTCTCTCTCTGATTCCTCATCTTCTGTGGGAACTGATCTGGGCTGGGCCTGTATTGACTGTGATTGATAATCTGAAACTGCTTTCCAAATTAGAAGCTTTGGCTATCAATATTACTAACATGGTACTCTCATGAAGTCCTCAGCTTCTTTTGTCTTGGTGATCAGAAAGTTGTGTATGCTTTTGCCTTCATAATAGGTGGCAGTAATCCTGGGACATCTGACAGCATTTTAACACATCAGGATCTTTTTGGAAAAGAAAAACATTTGGTATATTCTTTTATCCTCAGAGCCAGCCATATAGAAGGCACTGAGTAGATATTTGCTAAGTGAATGAGGATATATGGGGAATAAAGGTAAATGAATCAATATTCATCAACTTTCTTGTCACCAAGACACAATACTCAACATTCACAATTTAAAGGAGGAGAGGTTTAATTTAGTTTACAGTTTCAGGGAATATAGTACATGGTAAACTGGCTCCAGGCCAGAAACCTCAGGGTAGAAGGGCATGGTGGAACAAAGCTGCTTCGTTCATAGCCACAAAAAAGTAGAGCAGGGAAAGAGCAGCAGAGAGGAGGGAACAAGGAACTACATGTAGACCCACACTCATACCTCTATGGTCCACCAAGATACACAAAAAGTGTGCCTCACCACTCACTCATCCCCTGGGTGGCTCCCAAGCCACTCAAGTTGACAACCTACCTTGACAGTCATAGAATCCCTTTATTTTTTAATCTGTTTGGGATGCTGAGTGTTGTTTGGGAATGTGTAGGGTGCATGAGAAGGGTGGCAGGCAAGAGATATATAGAGGTCAGAACAGCAGACCTGGAAACTCTATCAGGCAGATAGAATCTATATCCCTGGCAATAGGAAGCCACTACATGGAAGCTAGCTGACGATTGGTATCTAGCTAAAAAGTATTGATATATGTAATTACCTTAAAACTCATATTGGAATCTAAAGCAAAAACTCTAAGAGGAAATTAATTTAAAATGACTTTCATTTAGAATAGCTGTTCAGTGCCTTTTATGTTACATAATGAATGAAAGGAAATCCAAGAGCCAGCTATGCCTGTCTTCCATAAGGATGGATGAGGAAGCATCTTTCTTTTGTCTCAGATTGCACCTTTCTCTGATATTTGGGCTTCTGGACCCTACAGGAATTACTTATGAGTGAGGGCTGCCTCAGTTCTAGGACTCTGAACTCTCTCTCTCGGGAAGCTGTGAGGATTATACAACACATTAGCAGCAAATGATGCTTTGGTAACAGGAAACTCCACAGGGCAGGAAGCATGTATTGTTCTGATCAATCATTTCAGCAATTCTTGACTCTTACAAGTCTTTATTCTAATCTAGGCTGCAGCCCATCTGCACATAAGATATAGAAAAATCACTAAATGAATTCACATTCACACTCTTCCATTTCTTATTGGCGGTAACATTGACATTATCGTATTTCATATAGAGAGAAGAGCATACTAATTGTACTAGCCATTTATGTACATCTACCTTTTTGAGAATAAACAATTTCCTAGTAACAGCCAACAGTTATCTTCTTAACGAAAATGTGTTACTATTATATTAAGACTTTCTATTCTTTTGTATTAATTATAGTATTAAGAAGGAATTGACTGGATTTCTCCAAGTTTTCATGTGATTGGGATCTCAGACATACTACTCTTGCAAGAATATTGTATTTTATTGCATTTTTGCAAGGTTATAGGGTGATGAATTGGAAATAATCATTTTGGCCATCTTTTTACAGTCCATGTAAAAATATCATTGGATGCTTTTTAGAGATTCTTCACCTTTTTTCCCCAGGGTAGATTCAGAGGACGGCAGTATAAGATTATTTGGATAATATCTTAAAGTATTTAGCTTTGTTGATTAGTACTGTATCAATATAATTCACATAGCTAGTGGAATCTTCTAAATAATAAAGATATTTTTATTGTAATTTATCCATAAAATGGTACAAAATAAAAACATGTAATTTGAACACAATTTTATTGCTATAAATTTTTTTTTTACTTCAAATGGGACCAATGATCTAAGCTACAGCCTACACAAAGCCATCTACAGCTGTTTGGGCAAAACACTCTTCAGAGTGGCCTGTGATAAGTGTGGCTGTCATGCCCCAAGGGGTTGATGGTAGAGCGTTGGCCACCAAGCTTGGGGACTGACACTTGTCACAGCTGCCATTCCACTATCCTGGGTCATTAGTGAGTCTGGGTCAGCCACAAGCCAATGGCAAATTAGATAATGAAACGTATATTTTTAAAAGACGGGACTTTTAAAAAACATTGTGTAACCCACTCGACTTCTGTTTTCTGCTCTAGCTTGTTTTACTCTGAGGCAATCAGAGCATCCAGGGCTTTATCCCTCCTGCTGATCCCCAGATGTAACCTCCGAGGTGCAGCCTCCAAATGAAAACTAGGCTGGGGCTGGGGGTACAGCTCAGGGATAGAGGGAGCCCTGGCCTAGTGTGTGTGAGGCCCTAGGTTTGATCTCTGGTGCTGAAAACATAAAACAACAGCATCATCATCATCATCATCATCATCTTCAGCATCATCAACATCAACAACAACAAAAAGAAAGAAAAAACCCAGGCTAGGCAGACTCACTAAATCCTTAAGCAGCACAGCACATACTTTGGGATACAACACCTGGAAAGTCCTAAATGCATTCATTTATTCATACAGCCAGAAAGGATCTGAGCCTTGCTATGTGCTGGCCCTTCTGCAGTTCTTTGGCTGAGAGCTGAACTCTGGGCATCTTCTCTCGGCTTCTTTTTCCTTTGTTCTTGAGTTGAATTATGGAGCACCTCTCTGTCTCCTCTGGTACACGTTTATGGCTGTCCTCACCCTCTGTGCATCCTGTGGCAGCTCGTTACTGGTTCAGATTTGCCAGGTAGTTTATTCTTGGCTCCATTTTATAGATGAAACTACAGGAATCTTTTTCCTACAAATGATCAGTCTGTCTGCAGACACCAAAGCCACATGCTAGGAGAAAGGGGAGAAGTGTCCCCTGAATTCCAGAACCTGACTTACAGGCCTTTCTTGACGTTCAGAAGAGATTCAACTTAATAAAAAAAATTTTTTTCTAGCATAATTATTTTTAGGTTGGGGAAAAGGACAACCCTTAGCTCAGTATAACTTAATTGGCCACTGGATGTCACTATTGCTCCATAGAAATACTGAAAACACACCCAGCAGGCTGCAGGATTTGGGAGCATTTGTAAGTCTGTCTGCATTTTTAAGGCTCTTGCTTTGTCCAATTTGCATTATGTTCACCCCTAGAGCTTCTGTGAACAAAGTTGGATTATAAATAAGCAACCCAACAATGAAATAAAATTCATCTTACAAGGAGCAACCTTGGTTGATGATCTGATTTAGGTGACAAAGGTGGGTTTGGGCCCTTGCAAATTATCCTCAGAATAACCTGAGTGAAAGCCATCATTTTTCCCTTTGTTTGCAGAAATAGAATGTTTGGAATCTGTGCCACACAATGACTTAACACAGCACTCATGGCACTGAAGGTCACATGTTAGAGCTCACCTCTTCTAACATTCTGCTCAATGCAGGATGCCCCTCTAGCCCCCTGCCACTGGACCTGGATGAATGGCTGCTATGTCTGTTTAATGTTCCTACAGACAAGGCTCACAGCTTCACTGGGCAGAACAGGCCACTAGTGGGGTGCTGGAATAGAGCCGGAAGGGTAGAAAGGTTTTTCTTCAACTCACACACTTACTGCTCTTTCAGAGCTGCTGTATGATGGGATATGGACTTTTGGGAAGGATGCTGTGAGAACTTGGAAGAAAAGGTTTGATGTGGCCCAGGGAGCATTTGTAGAGGGAGCATTGTAGAAAGGTTGGTTCCTGAAGCAGGCTGAGTGGGGCCTTTTAGCCTCCCTGAGGTCTTAATATGCACTAGCAGCTTCCTGGGCTGCACACAGACACGGCTTTTTTGTAATGCTCCTGAGGCAATTGCCAAATTCAGCAGTGGTTATATTTAATTAATAGAGTTCTCGTCCCCTAGAGCTATGTTTAAGGTGGCATCTCATAATGGAATCTGGGGTTTGCTCTGACTTCAGGTATATAACTGCTGGATCACCACCATATGCACAAAGGCTTTGCATTTTGAAGCCAGGCAGAAGCGGTATGTGGTCCTGATCTTTGCCCACTCCTATTCCTTCTGTGTATCCTGGGCCTCACCACTGGCATGCACACCTCTCTGAGAATTCCTTCCCTCACTTAGAAACCCAAGCATTAGAGCTGAGGGTCTCCCTCAGGAGTCATTGAAGACAAAAGAGGTAAAGAATTCCTGCATTTTCACAAGCCCCATAGCCCTTAGAGGCAAGATGCTTTTTATCCATTATGAATGGGTACTCTGCTTTTCCTCTGGTTCATTTCTGGTCCAGAATTTTTGTGAAATACTTAAGATCAGATTTTAGCTCTAGAAACCACCTACACAGACTTAATTCTTGGCTGGGCCTCCTTCTAACTCTGTAACCTCAGGCAAATCACTTAGCTTCTTTAAACTTCTTCGGTTTTCTCTTTTGTACAATGAAGACAATTAGAATCACAATGTCAGACCTCTGGGATTGTGCTGAGGATTTGTGAGAATGCATTGTGGGCATGCAGCAGAGTACCTGTATATTATACATGCTCCCCAAATGCAGGCTGTTATTATAGAGTTGGATAAGTTGACTTGAGAGGACAAAAGAACCTGATATTGCGACTCTAAATTTCAGAGCGGCCTAGAGGAGCAAATAATCAGATTGTAATATTTACTCACATAACAAGCATTTCTGAAAGCTTTTTATTTGTGAAGCATGATACATGGGGAAAGGTCTAGTGTATTATAGAGCACTGATACCTGGGGGACAGAGACATACCAATATTAAAATGCACATGCTAAAGACAATAACAGGAATATGGTCAGAGATCAGTATGGTAGTCAGCTTTCTGTTACTGTAACAAAATACCTGAGATAATTTAAACAGTGAAAGGCATGTTTTGGCCCATGGTTTTGGATGTTTCAGTTTAAGTTCTGTTTGCTCCATTGCTTTTGGGCCTGTAGTAAGGCAGCATATTATGGTGGGGAGCACATGACAAAGGAACTTTCTCACATAGGAGGCTGGGAAATGAAAAAGAAAGAGTAAGAGACTGTGTCCCACAGGCCCATTTGAGTACACTAAACCCTCCCACCAGGCCCCACCTCTTAAAGGTTTTGCCACTTTGCAAGCTGAGTGTCACGTCTTTAACTTGGGGACATTTCAGATCCAACTGAGCAGTGCTTAAGTATAAAGACTCAAATTTCCATGGATGCAAATATAGATGTAGAGATGCTTCTAATTAATTTTTGAAAAACATTGGATTATTTCAAAATCTGAGAGTCTAAACTGTGGTGCAGTGGTATTGTAGAAGTGTGGCATCCTTTGTAGCCTTCTGTCCATTCTGGGATGTGGTGCTACTGTGTGACAACATACCTGACAGGCATTTTTTAAGAGACTGTTTTTTCCCCATCGGTACCAGGGATTGAACTCACCACTACACTTTTGCAAGGCAGGCGCTTTTGCCACTGAACTAAATCCCCAGCCCCAAGGCATTTGAACAAATAGACTTTAAGGTTCTTTCATGATATAAACATTTACATTCAGAACAATTAAATTAAGGTTGCCAGAAAGACACCATGAACACATTCATATTTCCAGTTGACAATACCTTTCTCAACTGAATATACTTCCTGTCATTCTTGTTGGGCTTTTACATAAATTATCCCAATGTTTAAATCAGCTCAAGCTTTATATGAGTACACACTGAATAAATTTAAAAAATTATGCAGAATCAATTTCCTTTTACTCAGCTAATTATTGTAGTGTTGTTATTTAGATTGTACATTGGCAAATTGGCCCCTCAGGTGACAACCTTCTTGATAAATGTTGAATGTTGAGATATCATTTTTATCTACCCTATCTGACATGTCATTGTAGACAAGACTTCAGCATTTATTTACCAGTAGTGTGCTTTTATAATTACTCACTTAACTAGCATTACTGAGTCCCCACATTATATGAAGTACATCAGACATAAAATCACAAATGGGATCTCTTCTCTCACTTAGCAAAGGTCCATACTATATTGTTTTAGTTGGCCTTTGTGCTTAGCCCGATGACGAATGCCATCTGCAAAGATAAGGGCTTCAGTGCAAGTTTTGTAGAAGAAGACTTGTGGAAACATAAGCTTTACAAGAAAAATCACTGAAATAACCTATGTTCCATTTACAGGTACCGGAAAAATTCCATTAAAAATAATAGTGGGGAAAAAAAATCTCTGGACTCGTCAATAAGGATGTATAACGAAGAAGGAATGATTGCTTTGTGTAGTCCATATGGCTTCTGGAAGAGGATGATTTTGCCCTGTGTGATGCTGTTTTGTGAGCTGATACACAAAAGCAGAGCGCAGCTGCGTCTGGGCAAAGGGACGCCGGAAGGGAGCTGAAGTTCTCTGCACCGCAAAGGGACAGAGAATGGCGTCGTTTCTAAAACTACTCTTGGGCGGAGGAGACATACACAGGACCATTTGTTAAGAGTCTTAACTCTTAACAAGAGGAGAGAAAACTAGGAGATGAAGTATATTTTACTTAAGTCTTAAAAAAGAAGATAAAATAGCCAATAATATATGGTTAAGAAGTACTGTATCTACCATAGACTGTTGTTCTTTCCTAAGAAAGGAAATATTTTCTAGTTTAACTAGACAACACACACACACACACACACACACACACACACACACACACACACACACACACACACAGAGGCACACATGGAATGACTGCTATTCGAAAGCACATATTCTTCTGTTGCCACCCTTTGGGTTCCCCACAGGATGTAGGTGGGGTCTTTGGGAAGCAGCTTATATATGCAAGTAACATGGCAGATGGTAGGTGTTGGGTCAGAGGACAGAGTGGAAAAGACTCTTCCCAGTGGTTTTTCTTTGAGGGCTGCCAATGTTCTGAGGCCCCAAAGCTTTTGAAGAAGGCATTTTGGACTCTCTTCTTTCTCTTTCTCCCTCTGTATTTGGGGAAGGGGTGGCAGAGGGGAAAAAATGTAAAGATTCAAGAAATTACATGGGTAGAATACTGAGAAATTTTTGCTTCTGGTTTTTTTAATTTCCTCTTTTTAAAAGTTCTTCAGTTAAAATAAATGTCACAGCATTTGTTTTTGTATTCTGCTTAACATTTTATTCCAATTCACACTGAACACAGAATCGTTTCAGCAGATGTGAAAATCTCTTTAAAACTTGACTTCATTGTTTGAATAGCCACTTGAACAAGCAGATACACCATTTTTTTGGACACAACCCTGTGTGTTTGTCCAAATGTTCTTGTTAAAAATTGCACGCATAAATAGGAATTTCTAAATGGGACTGTCACTTTACTAGACTGTTTTCTTCTTCTGTTTTTCTGGTACTGGCAATTGAACTCAGGTCCTTGTAGGTGCTAGGCAACTATTTTACCAATGAGCTACATCTCCACTTCTTAACAGCATTTCATATGACTTTTCTCCATGGGTTAGATGTTTTATGACACATTATTTGGTGTGGTTATATTGGGGTTTGTCCCTCTGGACAGCGATGCCTCCCAAGGCAGGAAGCAAACAAGTTCATAAAAGGGGACTTATCATTGATGTTAGCAGTATGCATTGTTTAGGCATAAATATGTACCAGCTAAATAGATATTAAATATTTTTATATAACAGGTGTATAAAATATATTCATATCAATTTATGACTATTGCATGTATGTGAGAAATACGACTAATATATACGTTACATACATAATTTTGGAACTTTCAACAAGACACACAGATGCACAGATACACCCTCCCCCCCAGCTGAGAACTCCTTTGGAGAAGTTCAGTAGGGCCCAGTGTTTACTCCTCTGCAATCCTGAAGGATGGACCGTGGCTGTGCCTCCCTTCATCTCCCTTTTTCTGATTCCTTAGCCCATTGCAGCACTCCACATGCAGTAGGGGCTCAGGTCTGTGGAGAGAAAAGACCCGGTCCAGGGAATTTTTACCCTCCTGGACCCAAATCTCCACATGCGTGAAAGAACTTCAATGTGGCTTTCTATGCAACTTCTGGATCTGGCAACCTCCTCTGTCCATTTCTTTTCTGCTAGCTCACCGCTGAAGGGCAGTGAGACCTTGAAGGTGACCGAGCCATAGACAGCAAAGGGTCTGGATTTCTAAATCGCTGCTTAGCGAAGAGCCATTTGCTGGGCCAGGAGCACCCATTCTGGACTTTATACCAGTAAGAATGACTCTTCCATTGGAGTCAATGTACGTCTTGGGTGACTCTTTTATAGCAACTAACATTACTCTAACTAGTAGAGGGTTCATAGCTTTCCTTAAATAACCAAATGTCAAATCCAGAGCAAGTTAGCAATCACTGAATCATAATTAAGACATATAGAAATTATAGGATGTGGGGCTGGGGATTTAGCTCAGCGGCATAAGCGCCTGCCTTGCAAGTGCGTGGTCGTGAGTTCGATCCCCGATACCGATTAAAAAAAAAAAGAGAGAGAAATTGTAGGATGCTGTTGCTGAAAGCAACCTTGAACGTTCTTGAATATGGTGCATATTTGCTGTGCTAGAGGACAAGGACATGGTAAGAGGCAGAGAAGGTATGTAGTGGGGGGCATCATGACAAAGACCCTCTCAGGAAGATTCTTTTAACCTCCTCTTTCCTAAACCCCAGTTCCTGCTGCAGACATTTGCCTCTAGCACAACCACCTCCTCCTCCATGGAGCTGATGAGGTATAAATAAGGGAATGAAAGGTCTCATCTCTGGTTGTAAGTAGGTGACATCCCTGAAGCATTAATTAAGATATACTGTTAGTAGCTTGTATGTTATCCCTCTTGCAATATTTGCATTTTGTTAAAGGAGACCAAAGAAAAGGAAACTTCTTAACTATTAAATTCTGCTTTAAGCAGTATATCTTTTCCTTGGTGGTGTTTCAGAATCTGGTGCAGAAGACATTCTTAAGCGATTTCAGAATTCTTATAATCACAGTGTTAGCTGTCTGTTATGTTCATGTGCAAAGCCATTCACGAAGGTAAAAATCTGTGTAATAGAGGAGCGAATATTCTGTGTAGTACTAAGCACAGACACAGTGTAATATATTGGGGCTACCGTGTCAGAATCTAGAGAATTGTAAATATACCCCAGCAGCTTTTGAAGCCCTTCATAGGAGGTCAGATTATCATTTCTCATTAGCTGCGAGTGAAATGACTTGAGTTATAGTATTTTTAAGCCAAAATTGTAACGGTCCTTACAATTAGTTCACTTTTTTTTTTTAAGAACTTAATAGCTACCTACGCAACAGAATCTTCTGAAAATTGCATTAGCAGAATGTTTTCAATATTCCGCCATAAATTAAGCAGTACAGAGGAGCACTTTGATTTTCTTTCATTTCCTTCTCAACACACACACTGGTAGACGTGAGGATTTATAGGACTTATTACCTCATTTCCAGCCACCTCCTTTCCTGCCACTTTTCCTTGTTTAGCTTCCATACTCCCCCACCCCCGCCCGCCCCATGCCTGAGAGCCCCTGGAAATTGTCAGCCTGCTTTTACCTCAGGAACTGAGCAGCACCTACAGTCCAATTGTTTTAGGTGTTGCTCTGATTAACACCTTCCTCCCAGGGTCTTTCATGCTGGAAGAGCTGTGGCAATTTGGAAGATCAGGGTCTTGATGTTAACTAGCCATTGGAGAGGCAGAAACAATCTTCCCAGGCAGCATTATCCCTGGAAAATACTGAAGCTGCAAGAAATAAACATGTAAATTCATTCAAAGGGGCTCAATGAGTTAATGAGGGGTTAAATGGGCAAAGATTTAAACACAGGGGTTTTGTCTCCAAAAAGAGCCACACCATTTTTCAGGTTGGTAATTGAGGAGTTAAGCTTTTAGGAACTCAAAGAATAACAGTTAAAAACACCGAAAGCCTCACCAGCAGTTCTGACCTTTATCTCCAGGGTCCCAATCCAGACAAGGGTCTTAATTAGCTACAGACAAATCTAGAGCTTTGGCAACGAATCAGCAGACATTAAAGAAGCAAAACTAGTAAATAAAAGGACCATTTTTTGTCACAAAAGTTATGTAGAGCAACATTTATATAACCTTTTGGTGTTCCTGCTTCTCAATTTCTCATTTTTCCATTTCACCTGATTTCTTTGCTTACATTATCTTTCCTCCCCTACCTCTGAGTCTCTCTATAGCATCTTATATTTCATTCTTTTTCATTTTCTTCATTTTTTCTTATCTGCTTATAGTCTCTCAGATGATTTTGAAACAAATTTGGGGCATTTGCTATATTTTTATTGTAAAGTGAATACATGCCTATTCTCTAATTTCAAAAAATGCAAAGAGATTCCGGAAGATTCCGAGAATAATCTGCACAGACTGATGTTGCAACATTCCCTTCATTTTATTCCTATGATTTCAGATCCCTTTTTGTCTAATCACTCTTCTGCACGACTCCCATTTTCAGTTAACCTAAGCATAAAAATATGCCTGTCCTTGCTTCTGTATGCTTTTATTTCTGAAGACTCTCCTGTCACAAATCTTACAATAACCAAATATGTAATGCGTTTCTCTTGTTAATCTGTCTCTTGTTATAGGATGTCAGCCACAAGTCTTCTGCCACAAGAATCTGTCTTTTAGTGTTTACCCTAAAAATTTTAACACGTGTATGTAACTTAATACAGACTGCATTAACTACATTTGCTGTCCTGCCAGACATTCAAAACCTAAGATTAAGGAATTATCCCTTTTTGCCTTAGATGCCATTGCTGTTTGATACTTGTAGCTCCATCTTGTTTATTTTTTTCAGTTCCACAAATTAGGCATTTTATGTTTAATGCAGCAATGATACCCTCCCCATTATTGCTTCTTATGTTCTCGTATCCCAGGCCCTACTTTTGTGTAATTTTTATTCTTTCTGAAAGCCATGCTCTAGAATTTCATTCTGCAAAAGTCAGTTGGTAGGAAATAACTTAATTATTTTTCCTTTTGGAAAATGTACTTTTTTGGTCCTTACTCTTGATAATCTTTTTAAAATTCTAGGTTCAACATTACTTTCTATTGGTTTATTAAAAATACTATTCTACTACCATTTGACTTTTAGTGGCATTTGTAATTAATTTAATTGTAAGTCAGCTATCTGATCTTTCTAGTTACTTTTGAGAAATTTGCTTTTTTTCTCTTTTTTTGTGGAATCTTTATGAGATGATTTGTGAATTTTATTTTATTAATCCTTCTTGAGATCCATTGGGCTTCCAAATCTGCTGCTTGGTAAATATTTTCCAGTTTTGCATATTTGCTTTTCCCTGACTTTCTCTAATTTATTTTTCTGAAACTCCATTAGATTTGACTTCGAACTCTTTATATCCTCTACCTTTTCTGGTCTTTCTTGTTGCTTCCTATTTCTGTTGAATTTTTGGTGACTTGTTTTCTACATACTCATATTTTTTCTTAAGCTATTCTAAAGTTGTACTTTTGCCCATTTAGTGGTTGTGTTTGACTTCAATTTCACATTTTTAAAATGTTGTTTAGTTCTTTTAGAAATCGATAGGTAATCTTTGATATCTTAATGCTTATAGTTTTGAAAGTGTTTAAAATCTTTAAATGTGTAAAACATGTTATTTCTAGTCACCATCATATTACTCAGTATACTACTCTGGCTGCAGGTTTGTGGCTCTAATTCTCTGGTTTGCTATTTCTGCTAACTCCTACTTGGGGCAGCTCATTTCCTCCTGTGTCTGGTGATCCAAACTCCTGTTCCGTGCATTTTATTTGTTTTTTGGAGGTATAAAATGTGTTCTTCCAGAGAGGATTTCTGGGCTCACTAGCCAAGGTCACATTGAATTTTTATCTAGAGATTTCTTCTGGCCCACTAGTAATGAATTAGAGCCCCAAACATGCATAAAAATGGGCTTATTGTTGGGAATCACTTGGGGGAGGGTTTTCTTTTTTAAGCTTGAGTCTGACACAAGGCTGAGACCTAGAAGTATTCCCATTATCCTTCTCAGAGATGTCTTTAAAGAATATACCAATCATGGATAATGCTTTTATAAACTTGATTTTATGACTTGACTCAATCCAGGTTTTCCATCTTTTCTCACTATCTATGGATGGTTAAGGCATGAGATCTAAACATTCAGGAAATGGCATACATCACCAGGGTCGAACAGTAGTCTCAGACTGGGTTGCCTTTTTGATGAGAGATTTTGCATCTTACATAGCTTTAAGAACTCCTTTCTTTTCATCACTTTAGCCATGCAATTAAAAGAGCTTTTTCACTACAACAAAATTTAAAGCTTTTGTGCACCAGAGGACACTATCAGTGGAGTTAAAAAGGCAACCCAGGGGATAAGAGAACATATTTCTAAATCATATATCTGAAAAGTAATTAATATTCAGAATGTACAATGGATGCTTATAATTCAACCACAAAACACTGAACACTATGGCTCAAACATGGATAAAAGACTTAAATAAACATCTCTCCAAAGAAGATTTGCACCTGAAAAGATACTCAACATCACTAATTATTAGGGAAATGCAAATCAAAATCATAAAAAGATACCACTTCACATCTTTTAGTAGTAATAATAATAATAAAACCAGCACGTAACAAGTGCTAGTGACAATGTGAAGAAATTTGAACCTTTATGTTCTGTTGTTGAGAATGTAAAATGATACACCTGCTGTAGGAAATCCAATGGTTGTTCTTAAAAAAAAAATAGAATTACCATGTGATTCAGCAATTCTACTTCTGGGGATGTCACTAAAAGAATTACAAGCAAGGACTTGTACAGATATCTGGGTATACTCATAGTCATAGCAGTTCACGTTAGCCAAAAAGTAGAAATAATAGAATAGTCCATCAACAGAAGACTAGATAAGTAAAATGTATGTTATGCCATGGACTGTGGTTCAGCTGTCAAAAAGAAGGAAATTCTGACATGTGCTACAGTACAGATGAGTCTTGAAAATGAATTCATAGAGACAAAAAGCAGAGTGACAAGTGCTAGCAGATGAGGGGATGGGGAGTTAAGCATACAGCATTTCAGTTTTTGTTTTAGACCAATTTTTTTTAATTAATTAGGTTGATTAGTGCATTTTAGGTACACATAATGATCACATTCATCATAGGGAATTTGTAGCTGTACATGATAAATCTTGATTTTTTTCTCATTCTTCTGCCTCCCTCCAACCCCTCTTCCCCTCCTTATTTACAAAAGTTTTATTTCCATTTTCCCTTCTTTTCTCATGTTTTTCTTCCTTTCTTTCCCCCTCCATCCCTCCCTGCATTTTAGTTTTAAAAGATGAAAAAGTTCTGGAGTTGGGTGGATGATGGTATTTGTACAACCATGTGAGTATATATAAGAGCACTGAAGAAGAAGTTAAAATGATTAATTTTATTTTATGTATATTCTACTACAATTAATAAAAGAAAGAGATACTTGTGTTTTATTCGGAATTCTCCAGTGTTCTGTTCTGAGACTCTAGTTTTCCAGGATGCAGAATGGAACTGGAAACCTCAGGGACTGACCTTTCTTGTACATTCCTAGGGTCATCTGGGTATTCAACTTTAACTACAGATCCTTGTGGTATAGAAACTAAGGTGACAATCCAGGAATTCAGTGTCCTGCTCCCCTGAGTGATCTGTATTTTCCTCTTTCTTCTTTAACTACTCTAGATCAGTTATTTATTTCACACTACACTATTTATGTATTCCATTATCATCTTGGATAACACCATCGCTCAAATTTTTCCTGTAAGGAAGAGATCCGTATTATGCATCAGAAAAGCAGGGATTATATTTATGTGTTAAGACGAATTTGACTTAAATTCCAAACATCTTTTGAGTATGTGCTTAGGTACTTCATTCACTTAGATATTCAGTCATTTGTTCTGCAAATATTTATTGTTGTATATTTGGCACTATCCAGGTACTGGAGATACAAAGGTGAATAAGAGAATTTGAGAATATGAGTGAGAAGAAGCAGTGAATAAGGGAATAAGCAAGGTAGCTTCAGGTAACAAGTGGAAAATACGAAACAGGGAAATGGGCAGATAAGTCCTTGAGAAGGGGCAATGTCGGGAGGGTGGACAGGGCAGGAGAATCTGGGGACATTGCCCTGAAGGCCAACACCCATTCATGATGAGGAAACTGCAAATATTTGGGGGAAGATGGTTTCCCTTTCCTGATGAAAGGGAAAATGGCAAGGACAAAGCATCTGAGATCTGATTTGTTTGATTCATTATCTGAATCCTGGCAGAGATAACTGAAATCCAGGTACTAGAGCACTATCTTGGTGAATATTACTCTTCATGTATGTTGCTTCTTAGATCAAATTGTGAAACAAAGGTAGCCAGACCATTATTTAAATCAGGACAACTACTTTCAGCACTGAAATCAGACTCCTCCCTTCATTTTAGTCATGTCCAGAAACTGGGGAATATTTCTTTCTACTTGTCCTGGTATACTTTCATTAAATAGATAAACTATGAGGTCTGTGACAGTTTTGCTAAAGACTAAAAATAAACATTGCTCTGCGTGTGAGTAGTGTCAGTGTCTCTGCATAATTCAGGATTCTTGAGTAGTTGGAGGCTTGAACTTTGGGTTAGGACATACCAAATTTTCCGTAGAACTGCAAAATATCACCTCCTTTGTAGGCTTAATAGATAAAAGTCACAGATAGATGGCACATAGAAGCATCAGTCAATTTGCCGGTTCAGTTTTCCTTTCATTGAGAACAATAATGAGCCTTGGATATGTGTGTTCTGTGTTTCTGATTTATATAGTCCCCAATTAACGCCCTATTTAATCTGCTCACCTGTTGTTGCTTTGTTCCGAATTTCATGGCTCTGTTGTTTTAAACCCCCTCTTGCATACATTTTCTGAGTGAGGCTGATTACTGCAACTCCTTGGTTTGGGGGGCATTTGGAACAATGCCATGGTGTCTGAATTGACTGACTAAAGAAAAGTAGGTCCTGTAATTATTTTATTTTCTCCTCAGCATGTGATTTGTTACTCATGACACATACATAGGGTGCTTTCCTCATTAGGCTGACAGAGCCCTCTACTACTGCATTAATGTCATTGTCACTATGCTTGAAGTTATAGTTTGTTAGGAACACGAGCATGGACTTTTTAAAATGTGTGAAATAGCTACACATGGACGGATGTTCCTGCCTGCTTGCTGATGTCATGAGTGTGGCTCATAGGAAGCCCGGGAAATTAAAAGACAGAAGAAGATGTTAGCTGAGGTTCCAGAAGGAGAGATTTTAAAAGGCACACATAGGAAATTTTGAAAAAAGAATGCGCACCCATCTATTCACTTTCTCTTCAGGTCTCACCCTCCCCTCACTCCACAGAGATGAATTCAAGACCTAAACTAGCAAAGGTTAAAAAAAAATCGGTATTAAGATAGCTATCCTTTCATGGTGCCCATTTGCAAAGTAAAGCAGACACACATACAACTAACAAAAGACCAAAAATAAATTAGAGTGGTCTTTTTCTCCCTTCCATTGAAGAAGATGCATATCATGGTGTTTACTTGGTAGACCAATTATTTTGAAAACTGGGTTTCAAGGAAAAAGTCACTCTGGCAGAGACCTTACATGACAAGTCCTGTTCCACAGTGGATTAAAATGGTCGAGAGGAGATGCTAACATAACTTCAACTTCAGCAGTGTGAACACACCACTGTAATAATTCATTTAGAATGATGACACCTGAGACCTAATTTAAAAGTCCTAGATGAATACCGGTCTCACATTCAACCCCGAGGGCTGCCGCAAACATACCTAAGAAAGTCTAAGAACCATAGTGAGTCTAATTGAATTGGACTTAAACGGACCATTGAGATGGCCTCACCGAGCTCGGGGGAATTCATATTGTCTATACTGTATCAGAATCACAGCTTGAACTGAATAACTGGTTACATTCAATCATGTTACTGTAACTCATGCTTGAGGTAAAGGGGAAACCTTTGCTATCAGCAAGACTGGATGGAAAACAATTTCAAATCACTTTAAACCCAGTTGGCAACTACTTTGCCAATTATGGAATCCAGTGGGAAAGGTGTGTGCGAGGGCTCCGGACTAAATGATTTATGTCAGGCATTGGGGCCTCCTGAGGAATACAGGAGTGTGTGCGGAGGAGGGGCGTGTGGCTAATTATTTCTCCTAAGAATACTTTAGTGGGGTAATTTGTGCTTGCAGATGAGTCACACTGCAGGCCGGATGAAAGGTGAGGTAAGCACAGAAATTCCTAAGATCCCATTTAGAGACAGACAGGGAATCTAAGGATTCAGTGGGTTTTCTCATCTCTTCACGCTGAAACATTTGGAGATACAAAAATATAAAGAGCAAACTTAGTTCTCTGCTCTAACAGGCAAGTTGGGATCAAAGTCTGTAATTTTAGTGCATGGATTGTGTTAGCTGCTTTTGAACACAGACTTCTGGTACAGATGACAAGCTATCACTCATCAGAGGGATGAGCATGAACCCGGCTCCTTTCCTTTATAATGACCCGAAGAAGCCTCTCTCTCTCTCTCTCTCTCTCTCTCTCTCTCTCTCTCTCTCTCCATCCTTACTTCCTCCCTCCCTCCTCTCTCTCTTCTCTCCTTTCTCCTCTCTGCCCTCTGCTCCCTCTTCTCCTTCTCCCTCTTCCTTTCTGTCTTTCTCTTTCAAAGTCCTACTTTATTTGATGACTCTGGTTGCAGAGATGAGAATTTCTGCATTGCTCCCTGCCTTCCAAAGAAGGCTGTCACCATTTTCTAGGATTCCTGTATGAAGCTTTCTAGCTGAGCAATGATCCTGCAAGTCATCCCAAGGGTAATGAAGTCCGTCTCCGTATCTCAACAATATAAAAAGGACAATGGAATCCCATTAGAGGCGCCTACAGTGGAGGCACATAGGTTTCTTGTGTAGCTTTTTTATAACCTTCATCGTCTGAAGCATTTCAGTGATGTTTTTAGGAATCTGGGAGATTATGAATGTTGTGATTATGCAGTATTAGATCCAGCACTGGGGGGCCTTGTTGGAACCTCATGTGAGCATGCCAGCAAGAGGTTGGCTCTTTTGTTTTTGTGCCTTTTCTTTCTTAGCAGCTGCCTACCATCATTACAGCTAATATAGTGGATGAAACTTTTGGGCTAGCTGGCGGCTCTGAGTATCTCTCTAATGGTTTCCATTGTGCGCATCCCTAGAAAACACTTCTGACCAATGAACCCCTAACTGCAAATGACACCGGCAAGCTTCATTGAAAATGACACCACTGGAGGGAACCTTGCACTCATTTGGGATGTTTCCCTCACTGGGGAAAGAAGGCCATTTCAGAGTTACACCGAAGGGATGTTGTCATGTGGCATTTACTTTTCTAAGGCACAGAACAGAGCAGTGGGGGTAGTTTGTGCTCCTACATGCTAACTATGTGCTTAGCTGTGTGATGCCCAAATAAGAATCCCAGCACAGCCAGAGGGGATCAAGAAACCACAGTCTTCCCAGTTCACCCTCAGACAGAACGGTGAATGTGGATGTCAGACAGTCTAAATTAAATCATGACCCATGCCCAGAATCAATCATGTTTAAAGGCAGAGCATGCAATGAATGCTGGAGTTGAGTACCATCAGTGAAAAGTGGGGAGCACGGGAAGGACCTTGGGACTCGTCATCCAGCGAGCTGCATTCCAATTCTTGGCTGCAACTAAAGACAAATGGTGGCTTCAAGTGAGTTCCTTCACTTTGCTGAGTTTACCTCGGTTTCCTTTTAGCAAGAAGGTCATTGACCAGATGGGTTCAAACTCATTCAGTGATTGTTCAGTGAAGGTTTGGTTTGTGCCAGGATTTGTGTCAGGCAATCGGGAGATTTTCGGTAATAAGATTGATATGGCCTTGGTCCTTTTGTGTTTTGTAATTTAGTAATGTGAAGTAATATGAAATATGTAAATTTACAGTGATGTATTTTAGGAAGTAGGAAACATTCAGTGCTATGGGAAGGTGTGGAGAGGTTTGACCAGGCTGTGAAAGATCTTTGAGGGAATTTGTTTAGGTTGAGCCTGGAAGACAAGGAACTGGCCAGGCAGAAATGGAAGTACAATAAGGCAGAAAAGCATTTCACCCAAACAGTATTTTTGAATGCTCTGTAGGGAGAAAGAGATTGAGACAGGATTATGAATCATAAAAAAAATCAGTAAAAATGTGGCTGGTGGGAGGGTTACATACAGTGCTGAGGCATTCTGACTTCATCTTGAGAGAAATGGGAAGCTACTGATGGCCATTTCACTGCAAAGTGGGGCTGATCTTTTGAACTGTGCTCCAGACCAGGTATTCTAGAACTTTCCACATGGTCTTTAGACTTCTCTAGAACCCACTAGAGAGACTCAATACTCAGGTGTGATCCATTGAAGTGAACAAAAACTAGTGATCCCAGAACTTCACCTCCCATCTGCTGCTTGTTGAAACTTGGCATGGAAAGTGGATTTGCTTGCATAGGGTAAATTTGTGCCTTTGGCCTCAGGCTATGGACCTGAAATCAACTGGACCAGACTTTGAGTCTGATTCTTTACTTCTTTGTTGGATTTATCGGAATTTAGAGGCTGTGCTATGTGCCCACTGTTCCTTACTATGTAAGAAGATGGGAAATGGGATCTTTCCACATGTCAGCCTCTTCTGCATCACCTTTCATATTGCAGGATTTTCTGAGACTTCCATTTGGGGGAGATTATAGGAATAAGATAGATGCTGTCTGGGAACTTTTTTATTTTACACCTGATAATATGGACTCATTTAGCTTTTGGTGTATGCACACCTGGAGTAAAAAAATATATTAGGCAATGACTGAATCTTATTTGGAGGGAGTCCTTATTGGACTTAGCTGGCATCTACTATCAGTGTTATCCATTTATGAAGCCCACTAAGTGAAGACTTTTACATCCCTTCTTTCACTTGGGAGGATCTACAATTTTGTGAGACAGCTTTGTGGGACTGGTGGGTTTACTGTACAGATGAGGAAATGGGGGCTCAGGAAGGTAGATTTCTTGTCCACATTACATGTCAAGTAAATGGAAGAGCAAAGAACAAAATTCAATGTCACAAACTCCTAAGTCCAGGCTTCCAAAACAAAAAATCTCTTGCTGCCTTCTATAGAAGCTTTTGCTATGTTACGGTTAAAACATGGAGTCCCCTAGAGAGTCGTGTGTTGAAGTCCTGATCCCCAGTTCAGCAATCGTCAGAGGTGGTATCTAGAGATATGATTGGATCATGAGGATACCAAGCTCATCAGTGGATGAATGCATGATGAGCTCATAGCTCAGTGGGTTTGTTGGGAGGGGAACCTAACTTGATGAGGCAGATCACAGGGGCAGAGGGCACACTCCTCCCAGGCATCTTCCTCTCTCTGACTCTTTCTTTGTCTCTGTGCTTCCTGGTGCTGCGAAGTGAACAGCGTTTCTCTGCCATACCCATCTGCATGATGTTTCTGCCTGGGAACTTGCTGGCCACAGATTGAAACCTCTGCAACTGTCACCTAAATAAACTTTTCCTCCCTCAAGTTGCATACGTCAGGGATTTGCTTAAAGTGATGAAAAGCTGATCAATATATGTGTGTTGGGTGGGGCAGAATGAGAGAAGGGAAAAGTTGAATCTTTTAACATGCTTGCTCCTTTTTCCTGCTTTTAAGGAGATGTAAATAAAATAACCCTAACCCTGCAAAGTGGTGGTGAATCTCTGCAGCAGCATGGGGGGTGTATGCCTGTGGGTGCCCCTAACCTGGCAGAGATGACTTTTCACATCCACTTGTCTTCACCTGGGATGCACCTACCAGCTTGAGTTTGCTTATGCTGTATTTGTGCAAAGTTCTAGTTATCCACAACCCTTTGGAGAGATGGCTCCTGAAACTTTTTTGGGAACTGTCCTTGCATTCAGGAAGAGCATCAGTTTTGTCTTCATTTATGTAAGATAACACCTGAGTATTTGTCTGAGTTCTCAACAGGAACAGAATAAGATGTACATATGATTGTAAGAGAGGATTTATCTGAGGGGCTTTTGTGCTCAGAGGCTGGATACGATGACCATCTATGGGCCAGAGAGCTGGGATATATAGCACAGTTCAAGAAGCCGGAAGCCTCAGAACAGCAAGAGCCAAGCATGGAGCTCCTGTCTAAGACTCAAGGCCTAGAAGCTCTGAGGAGAGCTGCAAGTGCAAGTCCATGTTCAAAGGCTAAAACATCTGGAATCTGATGTCTCTGAGTCACAGCAGTGGCAAAAAAGGTTCCTATGTAAGAATACCTGAGCTTTCTTACCCTAGGGAGCTTCCTCCTTGCTGTTTGTTCCATCCAGCCTGTAGCCTATGGGATGTTGCTACCCACATTCAGGGTGGGTCTTACCCTCTCAGATATACCATCCACCTTCCAATCTGTCTCACAGACACACCCAGCAGTGTGCTTTACTGCTGACATGGAAAGAGATTTAGATCCTTAAAAACCTACCTAAAAAAAAGGCTAAATGTTTACATTTTTGTCAGAATCTGTGTATACAACTTTCCAGTAACAAGTTATTTTTAAACTACTTTTTCATGTAGAAAAATACATCCACAGAATCATTTAGTGTTTGTCTTTCCTCATCACTGGGACAAAATGCTTGATGCCCACAATTTAAGGGAGCAAAGGTTTATTTTGGCTCATGCGTTAGCCTACAGTTTTCTGACTTCAAGGCAAGCATGGTAGAGGGGCTATAGCAGAGGAAAAGCTGCTCATGCCATGGCATCCAGGAAGCTGAGAGAGAGAAAAGGCAGGAGGAGCCAGGAAGGCAGATATATGCCCTGCTCAGTCACATCACTGGCCTCTTTTGACCAGGCCTTACCTCCTGTCAGCAAGCCAGCTATATGCCCCATAATGCAATCACTGTCCAAACACGCAAGGCTTTGGGCACCATTTTAGATCTAAACTCTAATAATTCAAGAAGCAATTTTATAGTATGCCAACGTTGGATCAGTAGTCAAGCCTGATAGCATTTCCCTTAAGTGTTTTGAGTGGACTATTGTTTTCAGTGGATATTGTCTTGCAAGGATTACTATTCTGTGTTATGTACGAGAAAGCCCTGGCTATTTTAGGTAATGATAAGAGGCTCAGGGAAGCCCTGGACCAGTTTCTGCTTTGGATTCTACCTGTGATTATTTTTTTTTTTTGGATTAATGAGTGGGACAGTCTCTGTTCCTAGTGAGGGATGGACATTTGAAGGGCATATAAAGCCTGCCAGTCAGTGCTGATAGTTGCTTCACAGAGGCTCACCACAAGCACTTTTGGTTTTGGCATACATACTTGCACACATATGCAGATATATATATGTATAACTTGCTTTTCAGATAATTTGGATGACACATTACAGAGCCAACAGAGAGGGCTTGAGGTAACAGGTTAGCGAGCTTACATGGGTGTTTTAGTCAGTGTTTACTAGAGTCAGAAGTAGAAGAGTGCAAGGGATCTGTCTGCACACCAGGAATACAGCTGAGGGTTCACAGCAATATCCTGTGCAAGTCCACACCAAGGTCAAGGGATCTACGCCGGGAAGTCCAAGGACTGGCGCCAGGCTAGAGCGTCTGCACCGACAGGCCAACGCCAGTGCTGGAAGTCGAGGAATCTGCACAGAGACCCAGGAGTCGATGCTGAAGCAAAGGTGAAGACCAGAGCTCCCAGCTGAAGCATCTGTGCCAGAAAACAGCACTCATGGTGAAGGCGAGGACCAGAGCTCTTCCCAAAGAACAACAACCGTCCTCCGTGAAGACTGGCGCTCAGACAAGGAGAACTATGGATGCTTCTTGGAGGGAAATCAGTGCATAGTCCTTCCCTCCTGTTCTTCCTTTATACGGTTCCCCAGAACCACTAACTCAGCCCACTAACTCAGCCTGCCAAGCTGACCAGCAGTTAACCGACCACCATAGTGGCGAAGGGTGGTGGGGAATGGCGGGAAGCTTGGGACAGTGCTTGGGAAAGGGGTCACTGAGGGCACATCTCCCCTTCTTGTTTCTTCCTTCCACCCTCTCTCCCTTCCATTCTTTCTCTTTTCCTTTTCCCTCCCTTTTTTTTCTCTGTTTTAAAAACTTCTCTCCTGTTCCTTATTTACTTCCTTCTTCCTTCCTTTCCTTCTTTCACTCTTCCTTCCCGCCCCTTGCGCCATCCACACTTTTCCCTCCCCTCTCTCCAGTCCTAAGTGTTCGTCCAGCATTTTTGAAGTGCATACTGGGTGGGATGTTGGGCACTGGGAAGACCAGGGTAGCTAAGTCTGGGCCCTCAGCACAGACTCAGGCAGGCACTTCAGGCTAGTAAAGACAGGATTCTCTCCACGCCGTGAGCCAATGCTATGGAAGCCCAGAGGACTCTCACTTGGTCTCTTGGGAGATGACTGCCTGTTTCCATGCCAAAGGCCAGTCAGGAGAACCCTGGCCAGCCTGGGCTACCTCCTGGGGATGAGAGGACAGGGCGTGGTAAGTAAAAGCACAGGCTCCCTCACAGCTCAGCTTCTGTAATGCCGAGGGGCCCGGTGTGCAGTGAGCTGATCTCAGGGCTCACTCTGCCTCTGCATCTAGTGTTCTGGTAACTTTTCTGGCAATAGTTCGAAAATCTTGCTTGCTGAAACCCAGTTTCACAATTTCCTTGCTTCACTTTGCAAAGGAAGCCAGGGCTTTTTACTTGCTACCCACTGCTTAATTGTGGTAACTCTCAGCACAATTAAGGTCTTATTGAGGAAGAAAAGGCTTTGATCACCTTTAACAACTCTTGGAACTCCCTCTAAGTGCCTCTGCTAATTCTCACCTCTTTTAATAGTGTGGATATGTTCAGTCACCCCTGTCCCACCCTCGCACAGTCCCTGCGTACAGTTCCCCAGGCACAGGTGTTCACTGACTTAATTATCTTGGAAGCTATTGTTCAAATAATATCTGTGATATCAATAGCGTCTGCTTCCAAGTGCAGCTTGTGGAAGTGGCAGCGCTGTGAGCTCAGATTCAGAGCGTGCGTCCCAGCCTGCAGCAGCAAGCCCACTGCCCCCTTGGCAGGGAGACCAGGAGCTCACGCCAGCTCCATTCCTGAGGCTTCAGGAGATCAGTTACCCGGACAGAACAGGGGCTGGGGAGACGTATCTTGTGCACTCTTGTGATTGTTTAAGGAGACTTGAAAAGACTCCTGTACCTCTTCTCCATACTGGGGTGGTGGGGGAGGTACTTGGGAGGCTGAGGCAGGGACTCTGCTCTGGGGATAACTACAGTTCTGCTTCATTGTCTGCCTCACACCGTCCAACCCCTTTCCTATGTGCAAGGGGTGAGATTCTGACAGACTGGGGTATTTAAAACCTGTTGGATTGATATGAATTAGGCTCACAGATGAGAAGACACTGCCATTGGGTAGACAGGCTGTTCTTTGGAGGAAGGGCATGCAACCCTTGGAGGACTCAGGAGGAAGCCAGGTGCCAGCCAGGAGGCAGCTCAGGTGCAGGACTTCACTGGGGCTGGGGCACAGGGACTGTCCCTTGCTGTCTGGTGCATGGCTCTGAAGTGGTGAGCCTGGTCGCAGTGCCTGAGTGTGAGAGTCATGCTTGAGGTGCTGGCAATGTGTGATTCCAGCGCACGGGAGGAGCACGTTCTCGGAGAGCTGCTTACCACCCGGGAAGTGGCAGACCCCGAGCAAGTGGCTGTCCCAGTAGAACCAGCAAGGCCTCAGACATCGCAGCCTCAGAATTCTGTGAATAAAAAAGATGTGACTAACTTGCCGTGGCCGACCCCACCGAGGGTCGCCAGAGTTGTTCCTGCCCTTTCCTTCCCTTGCTGGCTCCATTGCTGAGAGCCACCGACTGTACTGCATGCAAACTTTTGGAACCTGTCCTTTCTGTCCATCCCCACTGCTCCCATTCAGCCCCATCACTGTGTCTCTCTCCTGGGCTGCAGCAATGTCTCACTGATTGCTTTTTTTGACTCTCCTCTGGCCCCTCTCTTGGCAATCTCCACTGGGCAGCTGGTGGGATTTTGCAAGTCACAACCTACTACTTTGCACTTCATCTTGCTTACGACATCCAGTGGCTTTGCACTGAGTCTAGGATGCCACTCGAACTTGTTTCTGGACTACCAGGCTTTGCTTGAGCTGCCTGCCCCTGCCGCGGCCACCTCCTCTGTGCTCCAGCTGTGCTCTGGCTGCAGTGTGAGCTCCCCAGCCTCGACCTTCTGCTCCCCAGGCCTTAGTCCCATTCCGTAGGTCCCAGCCTTCAGATGATGTCTAAACCTCCTCCAACGCGTTCCTCAGAGACCTGCTGATCACCAGGCATACTGCCGAATTGATTTTGTTGTTATTTATTTGGAAACCGGGACGCCCTATGTTGTCCAGGCCGGTCTTTAACTGTGGGCTCAAGTTATTCTCCTGCTTCAGCCTCTCAAGTAGTTGGGACTACAGATGTCCACTATATCTGGCTTGTTATTTATTTTTTGCATCATCTATTAGACTAGCTATTAGAGGCTGCAACATAGTGCCAAGGTCAAAGTGTCACAACTGAAGTCTGATTGCGTTGTTGTTCAGCTCTGTGGCTTTGGGTTAGCAACTTCACTGCTCTGAACCTCAGTGTTTTCATCAGTGAAATGGGAATAATAAGACGTTCCTCACAGCATTGTTGTGAGAGTAACACAGGACAATCCATGGAAAGTGTGTAACGTGAGATGTGTTAGGATGAGGAGTTGTTTTCACTGGCAAGGTGCACACTCCATGAAGAAAGGGAACGTTTTGCCTGGTCGCTGCTATCTCCATGTTCCCGCTGCCAGACACCTGGGGGCTCCCAGGTAATATTCATGGAATGAATGGCAGTGCTGGGCTCCAGCACCAGCTGCATAACCTTCCTTTCCAGTCTGGGGAACACAGAGAGGGCCGTGCAGGCCTGTGTGGGACTGTTCCCTGCCCAGGACAAGCACCCATCTCACAACGCAAGGGCTTCGGGCTTCATTATCTGGTCTGGTCCTCGGAAAGTGCTCCTTCTGGAAGAGCTGACAGTATCTCTGGACAGCTTTCCGACCAGCAAAAAAATCAGTAGTTTATTATCAAATTTTTGATCTTTGTTTGCATGAAAGGTTAAAAACTGGAATTTTATGATAGTTTTATGCTTTTAGAGTGGGATGAGCACCTTTTCTGTGAATGTCCTTTTGGATTAAGGAGAGATCTGTTACTCACCAAGGAGTAGTCTTCTTGGAATTAGTTATGTTTTGAAGTGAGCAAACCCTCTCCCATGCAGGAAATTTAGAGCCCTAAAAAATTAAGAAAAAAGTTTTTTCTAACTTGAAATGACAAAGATAACCAAGAAAAAAATTTAGGCCTCTATTTCTCCTTTTATTTTTTTTTTTACCCTTTCCAGGAACTCACAAAGAATTCTGGTCTGTAACTTGTCATAGTGAGCTTGGAAACTCCATTTGCTACACAATAACAATATAATTGGTCTCAAGCTGGTGGAATAATTTAATCAGGGCTTAGCTTAAGTATCTCATTTTGGAAAGGGTATTAGAACTTTGTCACTGTGTTGTTCTTGCCTTCTATTATTAATAATTTATTCACTATCTTTTTACTTTGTTTTTTCCTATTGGTTTGGCAAGAAATTAATTTCTGACAATGAGAGATTAGGATGAAGCAATTTCTCAATTTGTCCCAGAAAACACTGTTTGATATCTATTTGATAACTAAAAAATCTTCGTTGAGCAGAATCATTTTAAAATATCTTTATTCATATTTAGTTCCTTTTTCTTGCTCTAAAATATAGTACCCCATTGCAAATAAAAATTCCATAAGATTTATGTTTGTCAAAATAACTATGAGCTCACTTCTGTATTAGAGTGAGGATAAAATGTAAGTAGCCTTTTCTAGCACCTAGTTCAGAATTACCTGAGGCCACTATTAAATGATTGTCCCCTGTCCAGAAACAGTGCAGGGGACAACTGTATTTTAAGGAAGCCTCAGATAAGTCTTTCTGTGCATCTAATTTTGGGATGGAGGATCCCAAAATTAATGTCCATTTGTTGGGGGATCAGATCAGTTAAGAAATGCATTGTGGTGCCCTCGAAGGGCACTTGCTTACTGTCCAGAATTCCTTTGTTCTGTTTTCATCTCCTAGATTCATTTTCTTCAAGCAGTGAGGCACTGGGAAAGGAAACACAATACATTTGTCATGGAGATACTAAGAAATGTCCCCACGTTGCATAACCGGTAGTCAAGACTCAACACATAGATGGTTTACCACATTTGTGATGTTGCGTCTAGGTGAATATTGGTTCTGTACCTAATAGCTGATCCGAATTAAGCTCTTGGCCCAAGTCACCTTCACTCCCATCTTACTGTAGTGAACCTCCAGGGACTGTTGCCAGTAAAGGTCAGGGCCTGCTTATTCTTTAGCACCGGTGCTGCACAGAACCTGCTTTCCATGCCTGCAGGTTCTAGAGTATTGTATAGCTAAGAATTAAAGTTGTCGGATTTCTAGCAAAGAATGATTCTGAACCTGTTTGTAATTTACATTAAGGGATCATTTTAAGACAGTGAAATGTTTAACTGCTATAACGTGTAGACATAACTGAAAATTAAAAATTTCCAAGCACTGACTTCATTTACAAAACCATTGTCTAATCCAGTTAGGGAAAAAATACTGTTGCATTTCTAGTTCTCAGTTGTAATAGCTTAGCTGCTGTTTACATTTATTTTCTGATAGTATGAGCTTTTAAAAAATAATACAAGAGCTTGCTTTAATTACTATGGCAAATTTTCATAACTTTATTACCAATTGAAAAAATAATTTATTGTGAAGGACTTTAGGGTTTGTTTTCAGAAGAAAGAAATCAACACAAAGTACATGAAGTTAGGCCATGGAGACAAGTAGGTTTTTTTTTTATAGAGATCACCTGTTGCTATCTTTGTAAATAACTTGTTTTCTTTTTCAGGAAGGCGATATGCATTCTGAACAATTTTTGGAAAATACAGAGTAGGATAAAGAACAAAAAGAAAATGGCTCAATGATTGTTATTTCAAAACTGTCTAAAACACTCACTTGTAGAGGAACAGCAGAAACAGCGAAAAAGATAGTTTGCCCTTGTAGTGAGCCTGCCAGGTGCTGTGCTGCCTGGATTTATGTGGCATCCCATTTAATGGACCCAGTCTCCTTTTGTGATCAGCATTGCTCTCTCTGCTCTTCTGAGTATCAAAGCTGCAACTCAGAGACTTGCTTGGACTGAGCTAACTATTAAGCACAGTCTGCTCTACCCAGCTTCAACATTTTTCTTTCCACTAATCAGTGATTTGTTTTCAAGCCTACTCTGCTGAGCTCAGGCACTAAAATGGATTTTCCTTTCCATACATATGAAAGCAGTTAGTCAAAAATTCTCCTTTAATGCGTTTACTCTGATGGGTGAGTGTGGTTTGAGGAGGAGAATACAGTCTGTCTGCGGCACGTTGCCTTGAAGGATATTTCCAGCCAGGGCTCTTTGGGAAAAGTAAGCCTTGCTCTGGCCGCTTCCTAAGGATTAAGAGTTGCTTGACTTAATTCTGTTCTGCCTTGCTGCAGGGGTCAAATGTAGACATAGACATGAAGACAAGACCTGCTGTGTGTGTGTGTGTGTGTGTGTGTGTGTGTGTGTAAGTAATTCCAGATGGGAAGCCAAAGTGATGAATACCATTTTTAAAAATTAGTTTAAAATCTCATTTTCTTCTGCTTCCAAGCTGGCCCCAGGCAAAACAGCAGTTTTGGTTTCCAGAGATGGGCTGAGGTTGGCAGAGGGCTGTGACTGGGGAGGTGCAGTCAGGGAAGGCGTGGGTGTTTCTAGCCTGTGTTCTCTGGGTGCATTGCCTGGGAGGGGGAGTTGAAGGGGACCCTGACAGGAACACGCGTGAAAGGGCTGCCTTTCTTCGCAGGTTCAGACGGCCCTGGCTCTCTGGCTCCATCCTTGCATGCAGTTTCTCTTCTTGGTTTGCACAGGAAGGGAGGCAGGGCAAGAGGAGCAGTCCACGCTGGACATGAGGATGGGGCGATTCGGGAAGCCCTTGGCCCCATCTCTGAGCTGCGTGGCAGATGCAGGTTCACCAGAGCCACATGGTGAGCATGGGTAGGCACTGTCCGTGTGTCCAGCCTTTGCTTCCCCTGTGGTGCTGTCTCATTTCTCAGTGCCACTGTCTTCCCTGCTCATTTTCATCAGCCCTGGCTTTTGCTTCCTTCTCAGGGCTCTTTCTCAGAGTAGTGTGTCAGTGCTACTGTGGTACAGGAATGGTTTTTTTCCCTTTATATATCGGAACACTAGTAGAATGCAATGCATTCACCAAAAAGAAAAAATTACATGAAATGCAAAATTTTAATGGCCATTATCAAATACAGGATATTGTGCTAGGTAGGCTACTGCTAATCTGCTATAAAAGAGAGGCCCCCAAGAGGCATTTTATTAAATAACAGAGTGGCTTATTTGTCTCCAGGGCACCTATCTGCAGTTTGGGCCCATACACTTGCGTAGGGAACCAGATTTTTCACAGCGTGTCATCTTGTCATCCTCCTCTGGAGGACTGAGGCTGTCTCGTGACCTTCCTAGTTCTATCTTATCTGAAGGGAGAAGAAGAGGAACTTCCCCCGCAAACGTTTCCCTCTAGCAATGTGCAAGTGGCATACGTAATATGTGTTCATATGCTGTGGTCACATGGCTCTGCCCTGTCACAAGGGAGACTGAGGGGCCTTGTCTCCTGTCGGGAAATCTCCTATGTTAGTGGTTGTGTTCTGTCTCCACCTCTCTTGAACACTAAGACAATGAGATAGACCTTGCCTGTGTGAATTTATGCCCATGAAACCACATTTCCTCTGCTCAATGTCCACTTCCAGTGGTGTGGAGGGCGCTGTTGCCCTAAGGAAAACAGGCAGAATGGAAACCAGAGGACGCTTGGCAATCTTTGCTACAGATTTAAAGGTTAAACATGTTAGTAGGTAACAGCACAAATTGTACACAGATGGGACAGAGCAAAATTGTAAAGGGGCTAGGGAACAGCTGAGGCTCAGTTACCACACATGAAGGGTAGTAATGCTGTAAGGTCTTTCTTCTGTCCAGAAAACTGTAGACTAAGTGAGACACAGTAGGAAAGGGGTTGGGCTTGCTCTACTGACATGAGTCCTAGCCTGCCTCTTCCCTGAGTGGTGTGTGTATTGCGTCTGCCCACTAACCTATTTTAACTTTGGATTGATCACAATTTCTTCTTGTAACACAATCTGCAAAAAAGGAGGTATTAGATGAATGCTGAAACATCTTCCTTCTTTTGTTAAAAGTCTCTGTGAACTTCTCACCGCAGAGCTTCTCAATGACTTCTCTGAGAGTACATTTCTGGCTGGAGCAGAGGCAGGGCCATCCCAGGATCTCAGAAGCCTCCTATGTTAGTGGTTGTGTTCTGTCTCCACCTCTCTTGAACACTAAGACAATAAGATAGACCTTGCCTGTGTGAATTTATGCCCATGGAACCACATTTCCTCTGCTCAATGTCCACTTCCAGTATGGTACCTAAAGGTTTGAGGGTTTGCCAACAAGACCTGGTCTGTATCCTTCTCCCAGATGGGTTACTGGGAACTGGCTCTACCTTCACCTTCCTGCTCTTGGCTGCTCAGTGAGCAAGCAGTCCTGAGAGTGTGGTGGGCCAGGGTATACTCCCTGCAGAGGAGAATTGTCTCTATTTCATGGTAAATGTACCCTTGCTCTAGGCTTTCCGTGACTTCATTCTTGGGGTTTCTTTTTTAAACAGAGATCAAACAGTAAAAAAATTGGGATTTCTGTAGACCCTTAAAAGACACATAGGTTAAGAACAGTGATGAATTTATACAATGTTAAGCACTATTCTAGGTATAAGGAGACATACAGACGTACAGGATTTAGACTTTTCCCCAACGTGCTCTTGAATCTTGCCATGATGATGTAGAGATCACCTGCCTTTATGAGAAGAATTGAACAATAGCATTTTTCAAACAATTTTATGGAACTCTTCGTTTCAAGAAGAAACTTAATGATGACCCACAGGCTACTGTACAAGTGCAATTAAATCATTAAGTATGTTTATGAAGTTGTGAATAATCAGGCAGGCCAAGAAACAAATTCTTTTTTTAAAAAATATATTTTAAAGAGATAAAAGAAAACAAAACAAAATTTCAAAACACAACAGTTAGGGGGTAACAATGTTATATACATTGTGTATTTTTATCTTCAAATCAGTTACTCAGAGTATGACATCTGCATTTAATCATCTGAACAATACTAACACAAGCCTTTCTCTTCAATGAGCTCAGAGAAATCAGGAGTCTATCAACTATTTTTTATGTATATAGCTTCTCTCAGCTTCTCATACTAGAGAGATAATATGTTTACACATATATGTCTGATTTATTTCACTGAGTATGGTCTCAAATTGCATCCATTTATCTATAAGAGTCTCAAGTTTTTCCTTCTTTATGAATGAGTAGTACTTCATTGTATAAAAATGCCACATCTTGAATTAAGGGAGCCAAGAGCCTGCAGGGGAGTGGAGATTGCCTGAGGGGTGTCCCGGTGACCAGGGAAAGTTGGAGACCTACACTCCTGGTGTTTGAGTTTCTGGGGAGCTACCAGAGATGCTGGACTGGGCCCAGCAGATTTCAGGGCCTCAGTCGACCATGCCCAGTGGCCTTTTTTCAGTTCAGGAGGCAGAGACCGCATACAAGCTCTCGGCTTGTTTGGGCTGGCCTGAAGAGCTTAAGACCAGCACTGCCAGTGGTTGAGTTCATATCCACCGCTCTAGGATAGGGGATTGTGCCCCGGGGGTTCTGCCGGCCCCAGTTCTCCATGCCCAGCTTCTGCCTCTCAATTTAGGGAGCCAAGTGCCAGCATGGGAGCTATGACTGCCCTAGGAGCTGAGGGTGCAGGAGGTGATTCACCAGACACCCAGAGGAACCTTTGAAACACTACTCAACCCAAGGAAATAAAGAAAAATGACAAAAGGAAAGACCAAAAGGCAGGCTCAATTCTCCAGCCCATCCCAAGAAAGCTTAGGAGCCATGTACATAGAAGAAGATAGAAGCCATACACCTGAAATGACTGAAATGATATCAACTGAAATAAAGAAACAACTAGGGGAAGCTATGGAGAAATTCAAATCAGAAATAATTGCCCAGGTAAAAGAAGAAATGATGAAAGTAGTGAAAGAAATAGTGAAGACATCTAGTGAAGACACAGCTAAAAAATTAGAGGAACAAAGCAAACAGATAGAATCCCTGAATGAACACTATAAGAAACAAACAATACATAAAGCAGATTCAAAGAGATATATAGTAAATCAAAAATTCTATTGAAAACTGTCAAAACCGCCTCAATGAAAGTGAAGATAGAATTTCAGACCTTGAAGATAAGATTGAAGCTAGTGAACAGGAAAGGAAAGATCTTTTAAAAATAACAAAGAATCAGGAAATAACAATTCAACAGCTGTAAGATGATGCAAAGAAAAATGACACAGGATTAATAGGGATAAATGAAAAAGAAGGGGACAGCCCAAATGATATGAAGAGGATATTTACAGAAGTAATAGCTAAAACTTCCCAAACATGAGAATGGAAACTGACATTTGGATTAGTGAAGCATATAGAACTCCAAATAGCCATAACCAAAATAAAACTACACCCAGACACATAATAATGACCATCCCAGAAATCTACCATAAGAACAGAATACTAAAAGCTGTTAGAGAGAAAAGACAGATCACCTATAAAGGAAAACCTATCAGAATCACAGCAGACTTCTCAACACAAACAATGAAGTCAAGAAGAGCATGGAGTGAAGTATTTCAGATCCTAAAGGAAAACCACTTCCAACCCAGACTGACGTACCCTGCAAAACTGTTCTTCAAAATGGATGGAGAAATAAGATACTTCCATGACAAAGAACAGCTGAAAAACTTCATGAACACCAAACCAACCCTACAAAGAATACTGAGACATGTTCTAGGTACACATAGGATAAAACCACCAAGCAAGGCAGACAATTAAACAGAACGGAAAGGTAAAGATACAACAGCAGAAAGATAACATGTCAACAATAAACCAATATATAACAGTTATAACCATTAATGTAAATGGCCTCAACTCACCAATCAAAAGAAACAGACTTGCAGAATGGATCAAGAAACAACATCCAACCATATGCTGTCTACAAGAAACCCATCTAACCCAAAAGGAAACCCATAGACTGAAAGTCAAAGGATGGAAAATAATACTTCATGCAACAGGAAACCAAAAAGAAAAAAAAAAGTGGGAGTAGCTATCCTGTTTGCAGATAATGTGAACTTCAAACCAAGAATGATCCAAAGAGATAAAGAAGGTCACTACATACTAGTTAGGGGAAAACTTCAAGAGGAAGAGATAACAATCTTAAATATATATGCACCAAATTCCAGAGCACCCAGCTATCCAAAGCAAATATTAACAGAAATGAAAAATCAAATAAGCAATAACACAATTATAACAGGAGATTTTAACATGCCATTGACACAAAGGGACAGATCAACTAGACAGAAAATCAGCAAAGAAATAACAGAACTCAATCACACCTGTGAATAAATGGACTTGATAGACGTATATAGAGTTTTCCATCCAACAACATCAGAATATAAATTTTGCTCAGCAGTACATGGCACATTCTCTAAAATAGACCATATACTAGCCCACAGAACATATCTAAGTAAATGCAAAAGAATTGAAATTATCCCATGGGTGTTATCGGATCATAGTGCCAAGAAATTAGAAATTAACGATAAAAGCAACTGCAAAAAAAACCTCGCAAACACATGGAAACTGAATAATACACTCTTGAGCAATCAGTGGGTCATGGAGGAAATTAAAGAAGAAATTAAACAATATCTACAAGCAAACGAAAATACAAGCACAACTTACTGGAATTGGTGGGATGCAATGAAAGCAGTCCTCAGAGGAAAATTTATTGCACTGAGTTCCCACATCAGGAAGACAGAATGAACACAAATAAACAACCTGATGCTACAACTCAAACATCTAGAAAAAGAAGAGCAAGCCAAGCCCAAAGCCAAAAGAAGGGAGGAAATTATAAAGATCAGAGCAGAAATTAATGCAATAGAGTCAAAGAAAACAGTTCAAAGAATCAATGAATCAAAGAGTTGGTTCTTTGAAAGAATAAATAAAATTGATAAGCCCTAGCAAACCTTAAAAAAAGGAAAGAAAAAACTCAAATTCATGTAATAAGGAATGAAAAAGATGAAATTACTACAGACTCAGCAGAAATACAGAAGATCATTAACACTTATTTTGAAAACTTCTACTCTCAGAGGTTTGACAATACAGAAGAAATAGACAGATTTCTAGATACATATGAACTACCAAAGCTGGATTAAGAAGATGTAAAACTGCTGAATAACCCAATTTCTATTAATGAAATTGAAAATGTAATTAAGTCCTTGCCAAAGAAGAGCCCAGGCCCAGATGGATTCACCGCGGAATTCTACAAGAAACACAAAGAAGACTTAATTTCGACACTCCTCAAACTCTTCAATGAAATTGAAAGGGAAGCAATTCTTCCTAAGTCATTTCTGGAAGCCAATATCACTCTAGTACCAAAAACTGAGAAAGACCCAACTGAAAAAAAGAACTATAGGGCAAACTCCCTAATGAACATGGATGCAAAAATTCTCAATAATATATTAGCAAACAGGATGCAGCAAATCATCAAGAAGATTATACACTACAACCAAGTGGGATTCATCCCAGGAATGCAGGGATGGTTCAACCTACATAAATCAATAAATGTAATCCACCATACCAATAGAGCCAAAAGGAAGAACCATATGATCATCTCTATAGATGCAGAAAAAGCTTTTGATAAAGTCCAACACTCATTCCTGATAACAACCTTACAGAGAATGGGAATAGATGGTCTTTACCTCAATATGATAAGGGCCATCTATGACAAACCTACAGCCAGCATCATATTAAATGGCCAAAAACTGAAAGCTTTTACCTTAAAATCAGACAGAAGACAAGGATGTCCCCTATCACCACTCCTATTCAACATAGTACTGGAAATACTAGCTAAAGCAATTAGACAAGAGAGAGAAATAAAAGGAGTAAAGATAGGAAAAGAGGAAGTTTAATTATCATTATTTTCAGATGACATGATACTTTACATAGAAGACCCCCAAAACTCCATTGAAAAACTCCTAGATATAATAAATAAATTCAGCAATGTAGCTGGATACAAAGTCAATACTCAAAAATCAATAGCATTACTATACACTAACAATAAAAAATCCTGAGAGAGAAAGAAGAGAAGCCACACCCTTCACACTAGCATCCAAAAAAATGAAATACTTAGGAATTAATCTCACAAAAGAAGTATATACAAGGAAAATTATAGAGCTATACAAGGAAAATTATAATACCCTGAAAAAGGAAATCAAAGAGGACCTCAGAAAATGGAAAGACATCCCCTGTTCATGGATAGGAACAACAAACATTGTGAAAATGGCCATTCTCCCAAAATTACTATACAGATTCCATGCAATCCCAATGAAAATACCACTAACATACCTAATAGATCTAGAGAAATCACTCCTGAAATTCATCTGGAACCAGAAGAGACCTAGAATAGCAAAGGCAATTCTAAGCAGCAAAGGCAAGGCAGGAGGCATCACAATCTCTGACATGAAATTATACTACAAAGCTACATTAATAAAATCAACATGGTACTGGAATAAAAACAGACCTGAAGATCAATGGAATAGATTGGAAGATACAACAACAACCACAAACCCACTCAACCACCTTATCTTTGATAAAGGGGCCAAACATGCTCGCTGGAAGAATGACAGTCTCTTTAACAAATGGTGCTGGAAAAACTGGCTATCCATATGCAGAAGACTAAAAGTAGACCCATGCCTATCACCATGTACTAAACTAAAATCTAAATGGATCAAAGAACTAAATATTAAAACAGAAACACTAAATCTGTTGGAAGACAAAGTAGGTAAAAATCTCCAAGATATAGGGGTATGTAGAGAATTCATGAACAAGAATCAAACCACATGGGAAATACTTCCCAGAATCAATAACTGGGACCATATCTTATTAAAGAGTTTCTGAATGTCGAAAGAGATTTCCAGCAGAGTGAAAAGAAAACCCACAAATTGGGAAAAAAATCTTAATGGACTGTCTGTCAGACAAAGGACTTCTGTCTATAACTTAAAAAGAATTAAAAAAAATCAGACCCTCGAAATTCAAAGACCCAATCCAAAAATGGGCATCTGAAATGAATACACAGTTCTCAGATGAAGAAATACGAATGGCAAATAAATACATGAAAAAATGTTCATCATCATTAGTTGAGAGAAATGCAAATTAAAACCACACTGAGATTCCATCTCACCCCAGAAACAATGGCCAGGATGAAAAAAAAATCTACCAACAACAAATGCTGGAGAGGCTGTGGGGAAAAAGGAACTCTTCTGCACTGTTGGTGGGAGTGTAGACTGGTGCAACCACTGTGGAGGTTAGTCTGGAGATTCCTCAAAAAGCTGGGTTTGGAAGTCCCATTTGACCCAGCTATTCCACTTCTAGGAATATTCCCAGAAGAACTGAAAACATCATACCACAGTGATATATGTGCACCCATGTGTATAGCAGCACAATTTGTAATAGCCAGATCTTGGAAACAACCTAAGTGCCCATCAACTGAGGAATGGATCAAAAAGTTGTGGCATTTTTATACAGTAGAGTACTACTCAGCTATAAAGAATGATCACATTGAGATATTTATAAATAAATAGACACAACTTGAGACCATACTCACAAGTGAAATAAACCAAACTCACATGTGTAAATACGGTATATTCTCCGTAGTATGAGAATTGGTAAGAATATATAAGATTTTATGGTAACCATGACTCCCCATTTCATTGCTTTGAAGCCTTTCAATGTTTTCATTCATCAGTTGGAATGGTTTTAATCTTTTTTTTTTTTGACTTTACTATGCGTGATGTTATGAACAGCTGTTTTGCAGAACCAAACATTATGGCAGCCATTGCTGATTTAATATCATCTTGCTTAGAAGTCCTACCATGCTTCTACTCTGTTATTACCATCGGTTCTATCATGTTGTGTCTTATTGGGATTTTAATATATGTAATAGTATAAACAATTTTTTTTATTGAAAATGAGATAGTATAGTAGCCATTGATCATTCTCTGTTATTCGGTTCATAATGTCCTGTAATTCTTTCATTCTTTTGAATGGTTTTATGCTATTTTGTTATGTTTGATATTATTGTATTTGAAACTATGCTCAACTATAGCAGAGAAAGAGATATTTTGATAGCTACTGTTAATATCCGGTTGTCTTATTGTAAAGTGCTGTGTTGCCTATGTTGTTCTATTCTGATATTCTTTGTTCTGCCCTCTTTTGTTTTATTCTCTTTATTTTTTTTAAATTTTTTTTATTTTAAAAGTGAGTAAAATTAAACACAACAAAACAGAACAGAATGGGACATAAGAAAGCATAAATTTCAAAGCTAGACAACCAGAGATCTTCACTATCTGTCATATTGTCTCTTGTTTTCTTCCAAATGGTTGTCCTTATCCTTGCATATGGAGAGCTCATACTAAATAACATAGCCAATCTTTTCACAAGATGTGTACTTCACTGGCT
>PVJX010011106.1:0-54622 GCA_004027295.1 Dolichotis patagonum | reverse complement strand
TTATATGCCTTACTTTCTTTTAAATATTTTAGAGGATTGATTTTTATAAGTTGGGGTGTTTGTGGGATTTCTTTTGGCATTTTGAGACAGGGCTTCACTATGCAGTTGAGGCTGGCCTTGAACTCGCTTTGTAGCCCAAACTTGCCTGGAACTCACAGCAATCCTCTTGCCTCAGCCTTCGGAGTGCTGGGATTACAGAGGTGCTCCACTGTGACCAGGTTTATGGCAAGGGTTTTGAACAAATTTAATATTGGAGAAAGTAGTAAGATTTGTTTCTTGCTTTTTTATGCACAGTCAAATTTTCTACTGCTATTTAATGACAAAATTTATGAGCATATAATTGTTCACATAATTTTTATATTTTCATTTTAATGTGAATGAGACCAGTAATGTAGCTACCAAAATATCTCTTTCTCTGCTATAGTTGAGCATAGTTTCAAATACAGTAATATCGAACATAACAAAATAGTATAAAACCATTCAAAAGAATGAAAGAATTACAGGACATTCTGAACCGAGTAACAGAGAATGATCAAGACTATTATAATATCCCATTTTACATAAAAATGTGTTTATATTATCACATATATTAAAATCCCAATAAGACACAACATGATAGAACCAATGGTAATAGCAGAATAGAAGCATTGTAAGACTTCTAAGTAAGATGATATTAAATCAGCAATGGCTGCCATAATGTGTTGTTTATTCAAAACAGCTGTTATACCATCATGTGTAATAAAGTCAAACAAAACAGAATAAAACCATTCCAACTGATGAATAAAAACATTGAAAGGCTTCAAAGTAATGAAATGGGAAATCATGATGACCATAAAATCTTACATACTCTTACCAACTCTCATACTAGGGAGACTGTACGGTATTTACACATCTGAGTTTGGTTTATTTCGCTTATGAGTATGGTCTCAAGTTGTATCCATTTATTTATAAATATTTCAATGTGATCATTCTTTATAGCTGAGTAGTACTCCATTGTATAAAAATGCAACAACGTTTTTATCCATTCCTCAGTTGATGGGCACTTAGGTTGTTTCCAAGATCTGGCTATTATAAATTGTGCTGCTATAAACATGGGCGCACATATATCACTGTGGTATGATGTTTTCAGTTCTTCTGGGAATATGCCTAGGGTGGAATAGCTAGGTCAAATGGGACTTCCAAAACCAGCTTTTTGAGGAATATCCAAACTGACCTCCACAGTGGTTGCATCAGTCTACACTACCCCCAACAGTGCAGAAGAGTTCCTTTTTCCCCACAGCCTCTCCAGCATTTGTTGTTGGTAGTTTTTCTTTATCCTGGCAACTCTTTCTAGGGAGAGATGGAATCTCAGTGTGGTTTTAATTTGCATTTCTCTCATGACTAAAATGATGAACATTTTTTCATGTATTTATTTTCCATTTGTATTTCTTCATCTGAGAACTGTGTATTCATTTCAGATGCCCCTTTTTTGATTGGGTCTTTGAATTTCACGGGTCTGATTTTTAAAAATTCTTTATAAGTTCTAGACAGAAGTCCTTTGTCTGTGGAACAGTACATTAAGAATTTTTCCCAATTTGTGGGTTCTCTTTTCAGTCTGCTGGATATCTCTTTTGACATGCAGAAACTCTTTAATAAGATATGGTCCCAGTTATGGATTCTGGAAGTATTTCCTGTGAGGTTTGATTCTTGTTCATGAATTCTCTACCTACCACTATATCTTTGAGATTTTTACCCATTTTATCTTCCAACAGATTTAGTGTTTCTGTTTTAATATTTAGATCTTTGATCCATTTAGATTTTAGTTTAGTACATGGTGATAGGCATGGGTCTAGTTTTAGTCTTCTGTATATCGATAGCCAATTTTTCCAGCACCATTTGTTAAAGAGACTGTTGTTCTTCCAGGAGCATGTTTGGCCCCTTTATAAAAGATAAGGTGCTTGAGTGAGTTTGTGGTTGTGATTTTGTCTTCCAATCTATTCCACTGATCTTCAGGTCTGTTTTTATTCCAGTACCATGTTGATTATATTACAGTAGCTTTTTAGTATAATTTCAAGTCAGGGATTGTGATGCCTCTGGCCTTACCTTTGCTGCTTAGAATTTCCTTTGCTATTCTAGGTCTCTTCTGGTTCCAGATGAATTTTAGGAGTGATTTCTCTGGATCTATGAGGTATGTTAGTGGTATTTTTATTGGGATTGTATTGAATCTGTATAGCAATTTTGGGAGAATGGCCATTTTCACAATGTTTGTTCTTCCTATCCATGAACAAGGGATGTCTTTCCATTTTCTGAGGTCCTCTTCGATTTTCTTTTTCAGGGTATTATGATTTTCCCTTTATAGCTCTTTTATTTCTTTCATGAGATTAATTCCTAAGTATTTCATTTTTTTGGATGCTCGTGTGAAGGGTGTGGCTTCTCTTATTTCTCTCTCTGTAGTTTTTTGTTAGTGTATAAGAATGCTATTGATTTTTGAGTATTACTTTTGTATCCAGCTACATTGCTGAATTTATTAGTTATATCTAGCAGTCTTTCAATGGAGTTTCGGGGATATTCTATGTAAAGTATCATGTCATCTTCAAATAATGATAATTTAACTTCCTGTTTTCCTATCTTTGCTCCTAGTATTTATGTCTCTTGTCTAATTTCTCTGGCTAGTATTTCCAGTACTGTGTTGAATAGGAGCGGTGATAGAGGACATCCTTGTCTTGTACTTAATTTTAAGGTAAAGGCTTTCAGTTTTTGGCCATTTACTCTGATGCTGGCTATTGGTTTGTCATAGATGGCCTTTATAATATTCAGGTAAAGACCATCTATTCTCATTCTGTGTAAGGCTCATATCATGAATGAGTGTTGGATCTTATCAAAAGCTTTTTCTGCATCTATAGAGATAATCCTGTGGTTCTTACTTTTGGATCTATTGATATGCTGGATGATATTTATTGATTTATGTATGTTGAACCATCCCTGCATTCCTGGGATGAATCCTACTTGGTTGTGGTGTATAAAGCTTCTTGATGATTTGCTGCATCCTGTTTGCTAATATTTTATTGAGAATCTTTGCATCTATGTTCATTAGGGAGATTGGCCTTTAGTTCTATTCTTTAGTTGGGTCTTTCTGAGGTTTTGGTACTAGAGTAATATTTGCTTCCATGAATGACTTAGGAAGAATTGCTTCCCTTTCAATTTCATTGAAGAGTTTGAGGAGTGTTGGAATTAAGTCTTCTTAGTATTTCTTGTAGAATTCCACAGTGAATCCATCTGGGACTGGGCTCTTCTTTGTTGGCAATGACTTAATTACATTTTCAATTTCATTATTAGAAATTGGGTTATTCAGAAGTTTTACATCTTTCTGATCCAGCTTTGGTAGTTCATATGTATCTAGGAATCTGTTTATTTCTTCTGTGTTATGGAACCTATGAAAGTAGAGGTTTTCAAAATAGGTGTTGATGATCTTCTGTATTTCTGCCAAGTCTGTAGTAATTTCATCTTTTTCATTCCTTATTGCATGAATTTGAGTTTTTCTTTCCTTTTTTTTAAAAAGGTTTTCTAGGAGCTTATCAATCTTATTTATTCTTTCAAAGAACCAACTCTTTGATTCATTGATTCTTTGAATTGTTTTCTTAGACTCTATTGCATTAATTTCTGCTCTGATCTGTATAATATCCTCCCTTCTTTTGGCTTTGGGCTTGGCTTGCTCTTATTTTTCTGGATGTTTGAGTTGTAGCATCAGGTTGTTTATTTGGGTTCGTTCTGTCTTCCTGATGTGGGAACTCAGTGCAATAAATTTTCCTCTGAGGACAGCTTTCATTGCATCCCACAAAATCTGCTAAGTTGTGTTTGTATTTCTGTTTGCTTGTAGATACTGTTTAATTTCTTCTTTAATTTCCTCTGTGACCCACTGATTGCTCAAGAGTGTATTACTCAGTTTCCATGTGTTTTTGAGGTTTTTGCTGTTGCCTTTATCATTAATTTCTAGTTTCATGGCACTATGATCCGATAACATGCATGGTATAATTTCAAATCTTTTGCATTTACTTAAATATGTTCTATGGGCTAGTATGTGGTCTATTTTAGATAATGTCCCATGTATTGCTGAGAAGAATGTATATTCTGATGTTGTTGGATGGAAAACTCTATATACATCTATCAAGTCCATTTGTTCACAGGTGTGATTCAGTTCTGTTATTTCTTTGCTGATTTTCTGTCTAGTTGATCTGTCCCTTTGTGTCAATGGCGTGTTAAGGTCTCCTGTTAAAATTGTGTTATTGCTTCTTTGATTTTTCATTTCTGTTAATATTTGCTTTGTATAGCTGGGTGCTCTGGAATTTGGTGCCTATATATTTAAGACTGTTATCTCTTCCTGTTGAAGTTTTCCCCTAACTCATATGTAGTGACCTTCTTTATCTCTTTGGGTCATTCTTGGTTTGAAGTTCACATTGTCTACAAACAGGATAGCTAGTCCAACTTTTTTTTTTTTTTGGTTTCCTGTTGCATGAAGTATTGTTTTACATCCTTTGACTTTCAGTCTATGAGTGTCCTTTTGGGTTAGATGGGTTTCTTCTAGACAGCATATAGTTGGATGTTGTTTGTTGATCCATTATGCCAGTCTGTTTCTTTTGATTTGTGAGTTGAGGCCATTTACATTAATGGTTGTAACTGTTATATATTGGTTTATTGTTGACATGTTATCTTTCTGCTATTGTATCTTTAGCTTTCTGTTCTGTTTAATTGTCTTCCTTGCTTGGGGTTTTATCCTATGTGTATTTAGAATATCTTTCAGTCAATACTGATACTTTCTATGTTGTATCTTTTATGATTAACATAGCTAAATTCTTACAACTTTTTTTAGCCTTTTAAAGTGTTTGCTTTTGGTTTGATGTACTTTTTCTACTAATTTCTTATTTTCAGTTTCATTGATTCATGTTCTAGCTTTTAAGATTTTATCCAATTGACCTTAATTTTTAATTATAGTTTTTTATAGTTTCTTAAAGTTTAAAATATTTAATTGTGATTCCTTATACATGCATTGAAAGTCAAGATAGGGTTATAAGCAGTTATCATTGCATCCTACAAATTTCAAGTTGCACCTTCATTTGGTTAAACACAAACATGAGTGTGTATTTTCTGTTGAGAACTTTTACTAAAAATTTTTAGAAATGTTTCACTTAATTTCCCAAATACTTGTCGATGTCTCTGACTCATTCTATTAGTTTTTTCCATTCCAATCATATTATGATTAGAGTTCATACTTTGCAAGATTTCTTTTAAATTTGATCAGGTTTGTGAATGGCACAGAATGTTAGTATTGGTAGATTTGCTATGAGAATAATATATACTGTGCTTTTGCTATATCCATTATTTTTTTAAATATCAATTTGGATAAATTGATTGATGGTGCTATCCAGCTAATATCTTTTATGATTTTCTGCTTCCTTGAATGATCGATAGCTGAAAGACAGGAGATGAAATTTCCAACTCCAGCAATAATTTCCTTTCCCCCTTCACGTATTTTAATAGACTTCTGTGGGATATGTACAAGTTTGAAATATTTTTCCTTTGTTTAAAGAATTGTTGCCATGAGCACTATTCCCTTATTCCTACTAATTTTCTTTGTTCTGATGTTATATTTGTCTGATTAATATAGGTATCCCAATGTTGCATTAATTTTAATATGATAAAACATTGCCCATCTCTTTAGTTTGTGTGTGTTTTTTTTCTTAGTTTTTCATTTTTTAAACCATATTTTGTTTTATTTTAGACAAGGTCTCTTGCTTTTGCCCAGCTTACCCTTGGAATTGCAATGTTCCTGTTTAAACCTCCTGAGTAGCTGCACAGTCCCCATCTTTTTAGTTTTAACCTACCTATGTCTTAGAAAATGAGTTTCTCTTATAGGACATATAAGGAAATCTTGTTTTGTGTATATTTTGACTCTGTATTTTAACCAGTGCTTTAATATCTTTCACATTTAAAGTGATTATATTTTAAAGTGTTTATTTTACATTAGTACATATTTGCAGTGTGTAATGACTATAATTTTCATGGGAGGGTGAAATATGTACATAACACATCTTACCCACATTTTTCATACCCTTCCCCTCCCTTCCCTCCTGCCTCCCTTCATCTCTTGATCTCTTTTCATTTTGCAAAGCATTTATCTCCTCATTACCACTTATGTATAAAGATTATTTGTATATTTGGATTTTATATACTATAGGAGTAACATTTTATATATTTGTTACCTGCATTCTTTATTTATTCTTGTTATAACATATGAAGTATAGTACTTTAAAATTAGTGTTTTGTATAGTATTTGCAACCCACATTTACAATTAAGTAAACTTTCAAGTAGAAATTTAATATTTTATAAGAGTTACTGGTGTGTGTTACAAAACATTATTTCCTACTGCCCAATGTAACATTGCTGATATTCATTTCACTTATCTGAATTATAAAATCATCCAATGCATTGTTATTTTTGTGGTTTTTGATACTTCAGCATTAGAGCAATAAGAATAAGAAATACATAAATATTAGTTTGCCTCCATTTATTTCTTCTATGGCATCCTTCCTTTTCTTTATGTAGGTCTAATTTCCTAACCTGTAACATGTTCTTGTTTCCTGAAAACTCTTTCTATATCTTTCAGAAGGTCTCCTAGTAATGAATTCTTTATTTTTGCATAACTTATCTTTCACTTTTGCAAGATAGCTTGATTAAACATAGAACACTAGGTTTTCTTTCATTTAACATTTTCTTTTCTTTCTTTTAACATTTTAATTTTTATTCCTCTTCTTTCTTTCTCTTAGTTTCTGACAAGAAATTCAATGTGAATTTTATTCCTGTTTATATATACACATTCTATAGCTCCTTTTATAATTTTTTATTGTCTTTGTTTTTCTGTAGTTCAAATGTTGTATTATTCATTTTTTTTGAAATTTCTCCTAATTGGTGTACCTTTAGTTCATAAGTTTTTGGTTTAGAATCACTCTTTCTGAAATAATATTTCTTCAATTATTTATTTTATTTTATTTTTCTTAATTCTTTTGATCTTTTGATTATGCCCATGTTCCATCTTTTATAATTGCCCCACTAGTCTTAGTTATTCTTTTACACTTTTCATACTTCAAGATATGTCTGTTGGATACACCTTGAAGTTTACTGAATCTTTCCTCAAACAGTTCAGTTTGTTGATAGCCCGTTACAGTCTTTTTCCCCTTCAAAGGTTAAAGAATTTTCTTTTGATTTTTCCTTAGGACATTATAATATCCTTAGGATATTAAGTTGTATCTTCCCATTAAATTCACAAAGTATTAATAATTAGTACTTTTCATTCCCTGAACATCACTTAAAAATAAAACTATGTGATATGTGAGTGTTATTTTGTTAGTTTTACCTATTATATGCTTTTATTTTTGTCTTTTGGCATCCTCTTTATATTTCTGTTGAATATTAGATATGATGTATTTTATAAGAACTGAAGCTTCCGTGTATGACTTTATGATCTGATTAGTAGATGATCTGCGTAATGACTGTTGTAGATATAGGTGCCAAAGTATTTTTTCTTTTGTTCCCAATGAGTCACTGTAGTTCTCAAACAAACGAACAAACAAACTTCTTTCTTAAGCACTGCTTTATTACTTTAAGTCTTTTGCTTTCATCTGATGTTACTTTACTGGAGATATTTTGATATTATAGAAAAGAGAAATATAGTGAGAACGAGTCTATGTTCCTGTGATTAAGATAGTATTTCTGCTGACTTGTGTCCTTAGGCTGCAACTTGCATAAGTGCTTTTCTACTGTTTTCCTTCTTTCAGTGATATAGGCAGACTACAATCCCTTGAGTTGGACATTTACCTTTCCCGCATCAGATAATGGCTCTGGCGTTTCCCCTGCTAAGTTGGCTTTCCTTATTCTGAGAACTCTGAATACACTTTGAAAAAGTTTCTTTCCCCTTTATAGAAACATAGCTTTTACCTAGCTTTTCACTCTGAGAATCTGGAAGAATCACTAACTGTAAAACCAAAGAAAGCATATATCCCTACCACCAAAAGGCTATGTATGTCCTCCATGAGTTTCTCATGCTGCCAGTCTTTATTTCACCCCTAACAGTTAATCAAAGTTGCCACTTGTGTTACTGCTAATTTATTATTCTAGAAACTCTTCCTCTTGTTAATCTGATCTCAATGATAATTCTCTGTATTTGGCTGTCTCCCTAGCTCCTGGAGTAAGGGTTTGCACTGTTACTTTACCTCTTTGGAGAACCTAAGAAAATTCACCAATTTTTAGTTTGTTCAGGTTTTTCTTGTATTATTAATGACAACTTCTAAGCTATGTGCCTTTGAAACTGAACTCAGTTATTTTTCTTTTTAATACACAGCTCATGTGTTGTCTTGTAGCTTTTAAATACTAGCCAAACATTAACCATTAGATCCCTACAAAACACTAAAATATTTTTATTCATAAATTTCACTGTTAGCCTGAAGGGAAATCATGTGTATAGTATACTTACTGTATCCCTAATAATCTTTTAAGAATTAATATGTTATTTATTTATATCACCTTCTCCACTTATATAAAAGGGTGTTCCATTCACAGATATATAGGAGAAGTTTAAGAAGCTGAATAACTTACACAACAGGACAACTTGAAAGTGGATTAGAACCTTAGTTATGTTTCTACTAAAGATACTTTGTATTGCAATGAGCTATCTCCTAGAAGACACATCATACTGGCAGGGGTAAGGTCAGAGGTAAGATGGTATGCCATAGAATTCTTTGCTCAGTATTTTTGAGAGATCTGAAAAAGGTACCTCATTATAAAATGTACCTAGATGTTGCTTTTACTAAAGCATGTTGAATGAAAAACATCAGGAGGTGATTGTGAAAGACAATAATTACACAGAGGTCCCAGTGGAAGAAAGTGTACCCTGACCATGCCATTAGATCCACAGGGGGGTTGTATCAGTGATGGAATAAGAATAAATGATGGGTGAGAGACTTACTATACTGTGTTTTTCATGGGATTAAATAGGTGAGGTTAGGTACACAGCCAAGTAGGGTTACAGTTGGAGGATTTTAATAACTTGACAGATATTGAGTTTAGGGATAATCCTTAGCTCTCTGGGACCTAGAATCTTGGGATAATTTAGGGTATAGGGACTGTAAGAATCTGACAAAATGAGCTGTAAGAGAGGATGATCTCAAGATTAGTTGGTTTGGATGTCAAAGATGTGTTCATAAGGAAAGTACTTCTCTATCTCTAGGAATTTGCTATCTCCTCCCTGTATAAACAAGATCTCAAGAAACCAAAGCATCATTTAAAAAATTTAAATGTGATTAATACCTGTCCACCCTACCCACCTAAGTCAGTGAAAACAGTATTATTTCACAATTGCTTATTATCTGCTCATTCTTTAACTAGCCTATGTTTTTTCTAACTTAGCCCTGTTTGATTCAGCTGAGTGTGGCTCACGGGATTCACTTATGGACATGTTCAGCTCTTTCCCCCACTGGGAGCCTATACTGGTAACTGTGTAAATGTGGCCCTGTCATTCAATATAATATAACTAGATAGACTGTGTTCAAGAATTTGGAGGCAGGAAAAATAGACAAGGTGGCGGTAATGGACAATGTGCTTTATTTGGCTGGTGTTTGGATTGATTAAATATCAGGGGAAGTCCTTCAGAGCCAGAGAATTTCTGGATACCTTAGTATGACAATATTATTCAGAAGAATAAGAAGGCAAGAGAATTTCTGAGAAGGAAAGTACTCCAAGAATGGGGGAAGGAATTATGTGTCTAGATTGTGTGGCTCAGTGGGAAGATGGAAAATCTCTTGGGTAGAGAGAACCAAATGCTGTAGCAGCACAAGGCTCTTTTGTATGCTGAGAGTTTGTCTTTGACTACCAAGTATGGAATGCAGTTTCACACAGTTGAGGAAGCAAGTACACTCTTAGTGGCTAAAACTATACTTACTTGAATTATAATCAAAGCAATTGGGAATATAAACATTTGATTTTGTTGCCTGTGATTTCAGTCTTCTATAAAGAAATAAACATAGTTGATAGGAGGAGATGAGAGTCCAAAAAGAAAGAGGACTCAAGATATGTCATGTACACATACAAATTTACTATAATGAATGTGGTCATTATGTAGACCTAAACTGTGCCAATAAGTTTAAGTAAACTAAAAAAAGAAATAAACATAGTAGCCAATGTTTAGGGACTAATTTTGTATAGGCCTTGGTGGTCACCAATGATATTCTATAAAACATTTCTTCAATTTCAAAACTCACCCACCAATCCTCTTCTCGAAAATCTTCCATGGGTTTAAGGAGCAGTATGTAAAGCTCTGACTACTTAATCATCTCCCTTTGTCACAATGGTCCTTCCTCTTGCATGAACATAATCACTTTGGAGTTTTTGACTGTGTACTTAGACATTATTCAAACTAGATCTAAGATCTAGACTAAAGATCTTCAAACTTCCTAAAGTCTTGCCTTACATTTTCCTTTTCACCATTTTAACGTACCTTTTATAGGAGAACTTGCCAAAAAAAAAAAAAAAGAATGACTTGTGCTTTTACTGTTTCATCATTTTTTTCATGCCTATACCATGTAATTTGAACAACTGCTTTGAAGATAATGCCTTGGTTGCTTTTCTCTCATTGCTGGGATAAAACACCCAACACCCAAAATGAAGGAAGGAAAAGTTTATTTAGATCACTGTTTGTGGAGGTTTCAGTCCTTAATCAGCTGGCTCCATGGCAGGGTTGCCTGGCAGCAGAGCAACACTTCAAGGCAGAAGCCAGAGCAAAAGGGAGAAAATGGAGGAACAAGCTTCTTCTCCTCGCTTATATTGTACACAGGCCATCCCTACCCCCGGGCGGGTGCAGCACTCACAATATCTCTGTGCTCTCCTCTTGTACAGGATGAGGATATTTACAAAGGGAGTCAGTGAAGATCCTGACTCCCTATTGAGTCTCTTAGTTAACCTTCTAAACTTCTCAAGTTGACACAATGCCTCAATCATAACAAATAATAATGCACAATACATTAACTATTGTTAATCTCCCATTCATTATCTTGTTTTCTAAATTATGTATCATTGTTTTAAAAAAGAATTAACTGATGCCTTTGGTGCTTTTGGCTGGGAAAATCACATGTAGTAGAGAAATAACTTTTTCAAACATACTTCTTTCCATTACTGTGATTCAGTGAAATACATTCTTTTCTCGTGATTAAAGGAAGTGAAGAGATAATGGACATGTAGGGGAGTAGCCTAAGCAACTGAAATCCAAGCACTGTCTATAATGTAGGTTTTAATAATTTACATACAACGTGTAATCCCAGCATTTGGGAGGTGAAGATGAAGGATCACTGCGAGATTGAGGCCAGACTGAACTGCACAGTGAGACTCTGTGTCACGAAAAAAAAAAAGGAATATAAGTAAATTATTATTGGAATTTGTAGAAAGGATAGATAATAGGTAGGTAGATTAGGAGAAAAAAGGTGTGAGGTTCTTGGATTAGGCTTCAAGAAAGATTGGGTTTGGTTGTACAGATATATGAAAATAAGACTAAAGTAAGCAAAGAACAAAGTGGAAATCACAGAGAAACTTACATAGTTTTATTTGCTTACAGAAATATTACATAAAAGACTTTCATGATTAGAGGAGTTTATTTTGCCTATATTCATACATCTGTGGTTATTTATACATTTGCAGTTATTCAGGCATATTATTATCCCTGGTGCTTTGGTCAAGCATTCATGTCTCATTCATTATGTGAACCAAAGTACCTACAGGGACACTCAGAGCTAGAGGTCTTTAATACTTTGGGAGGCAATGTGACATTATACAAGGTACCATAATTCAACTGTAGCTCAGGAAATAGTAGTATTTTTTGGTACTAGCATTTCACCTTAGTACCTTGTGCAAGCCAGCCCAGCACTCTACCAATAGAGCTATATTTAACATTCTTATAATGTTACCTGTTCACCTAGACACTGAGTATAGGAGGTCTATTCAGCATTAGAATTATTTTGAGATTTGATTAGATTGGTCAATTATCGTAGTTATTTCTGTTATAAAGATGGGTTGTCAAAATGAAATAGAAAGAAAAGAGGAGTGTAGTCAAATCTATACTACTGTTTATTGGTATCTTATTTCAACCTTTTCTCCACACTTAGAGAATTTTAAAACTTGAGGTTATGATAGTTATAGATATTTATTTTATGCCTCCCTGAAGTTCTAGAATGGATTGAAATGTCAGCATCAGGGAAATGAAATTCATCTTTTCACTATTTAAAATTAAACAATAATTTAAAACTACGAGCGTTAGTTGTCTGTTTGTTAGAACAGGGGCTACCTAGAAGATTGTTTTACAGGTATGTAATGTGCTGAAATGTCAAGTATAATTTTGGGTACGTGGCTGATTTTCAATGATTTTTTTCTGTATTAATTCTTATGTATTTATGTCCACAATGAATAGAGCAACATGAAGTGGCTAAAAGAAACCTGAATGTATTGTGTGTAAGACTTTTAGGAGCCTCTGCTTATACCACTCTGGCTTCCTGCAAAGTCTTCTGGAGAGCAGACACTCATTTATCTCCAGGTTACAATTCTGTTTTCAAATGAACAAGGTACAACAAGCATGCACCTAAGAACAAAAAGACTATGAATTCATGCTTATCTATCTGCTTTTGTCCTTCTGGAATTTTAATTGACGTCACACTACTGTTATCTAAGAAACGCACACACACAAACTCTTAATAGTTGAAATGGTAGGAGGAAACATTGGGTCACCCAACACTTCTGATATGACTTATCATCTTGTTATTCAATGGTTGTTTGAAATGTGTACAAAGATGTTTTATTGGAGTTCTATAGAGGAACAATTTCAGTGTAAAGTATAACCGTGTTAATGCAAAGGTGTTTATCAGAGAGGCTTATTGGATCCAGGGCAGAAAGCTCCACAGATGCAATCTGGGAATCAGAGTGCCAGAGGATCTGGCAGCAGGCAGTGGGTAGTTCTGGAATTCACTGTAGGTCAGTCCTGTGAGTCTGCCAGAAGACAGAACAGACTGAAGACCCCTGTCTGAGGTGACTATGAAGACAGGAGCATTTAAAGGAAAGGAAAACACTTCCTTCTTCTCTTCTTTTTTATTTTGTCCATCCAGCCACCCTGACACTGGTGCTACCCATAGTTTGGTGAGTTCTCCTAGCCCCAGTTTCCTAGTTTTTCTAAAATTCTTCCCTTCAATACGTATATATTTAAAAGTCTTTTCCTTTCTTGCTTTGTCAAATTCTCATTTATTTTTAAAATTTAAGTCTTCTGAAATGGCAGCAAGGAAACAAACTCGTAAAGTCAAAACGGGCAAGAGTTTTCTAGAAGCACTTAGAAGCTTGACACGGAAGGAAAAGCGGCTACTTAGTTAAGGAAAGTCAAAGCATTCACAATTGCGCTCATGGTGACGAGTTGACAGATCAGTGTAAAGAAAGATGATCCACCCAAAGAAATACGGGAAGCTCATTCCTAAGGGGCCTGTTTACTGTGGGAGACGGAGGTGAGGCCTGGTACTGTATTTACATGACAGAAATTCCTATGTAGTTAATTAAGAATAAAAGGTTGATAAAAGAGAATAAAATTGAAGCCTTGATACTCATGAACAATGCGTAATTAACAGTAGTTATGCAATAACTACTGTTAACAGGTGAAACAGAAGAGGAAACACTGTCAACAAATGCAAGACTGTTTTTCAGACTGAAGGACATGGATCTTAGAACTAGGGATCATGTGGGTCCATTTAATTTGGAGAAAAGAGTATATATAAAATTATGTACATGTATATGTGTCTGTGTGATGTGTGTTGTACATATAATATGTACAGATACACATGTATAATATACATATCACACATATATTTATCACTAAGGTCCACTCCTTTGTAGAATTTTTAAACATGGAAGATGAATCAAGAGAAAACCTGAAGAAAAAAGTCAAAAAATAAGAATCAAAATATCACAATTTTCTGTAATCAAAAAGAATAACTTGAAATTCTGAAAAGACTTCTTTTGAAACAGTGTCTCACTATGTAGGTCAGACTGGCCCTAAACTCACAGTGATACATCCTCCTGCCTCAGCCTCCCAAGTACAGGGCACTCAGTGAGATGATCATTGATATACCAATTTTATTTGCCTACTACTGAGCCTGACAATTGAATTGGAAATATAAAATTTTTTTAAACATTTCAAGATTCAAAGTTGTTCTATACTTTAACCTTTTCTTTAAAAAAAGAAAAAGCACTGGAGGTAGATCCCATCAAGACAAGAGGTTACACAGAAAGGAAGAATGAGGTGATTGTCTGATGGTGCGAAGCCCTGTATGTAGGGTTCATTCTGTCAGCTCAGTGCTGTGCTGGTGATCTCTGTAGCCTCCTAATAAATCAGTAAACTCAGATTTATTAAAAGCAAATTTTAGTGGCCTATTTTTACCATGTTGGCAAGCAATTAGGCTTTATTTTTCAGAACTAATATCCACCTCTTGGAGTGATTATGTTATCAATCAGTAGTTTTTAAACACTTTTTGAATAGATAATTTTCCCACCTAATTTATAACAGTATATTGACAGGTGCAAAGTAATTATTTTGTCTTGATGGATAATGTTGTTAGATAAGGAAATGGATCAAAACAGGCTATAAAGTGAATAAATTCCACTAAGAAAACATATAGCTATCTGATTTTCTAAATAATAAACTAATGTAGATATATTAATAAGGTGAACAAGTACAGATTTCATCATAATAAAAACCACGGATATGTTCAAGGACATGATACATCATCTCATGAGAAGATTTTTATGAGTAATATTAACAATGACAACTTGAATGCTTTTTTGTGAAACGCTTCTTTGTATTTTTTGTTTTACTTCTTTCCCGTGACACTCAAAGAAATAAAAATTAATTTTCACCATAACAAATTCTATGATCATGGTATGAAGAGATTATTTTTCACTGAATCTGCTTTTGGTTCTTTTATGTATTTCGGGTGATTGCTTTTCTTCATTTTAATTGCTTTGGTTTCTATCTTTGATGGACTTGAAATAACAAATCAAGTTAACCTCCCAATTCTTTGTATCTATTTCTTTTGTACACACACACACACACACACACACACACACACCCACAAACACACACACACACAATTTTAGATATCTGTGTTGTATATTTAATCTCTTTTCCACATTATGGGAATGGCTACATTAGCAATTTTTATTCATAAAAATTTTATGTTACCTTGGTGTTTGTTCCCATTAAAAGGAGAAAAAGTTCATTAGTACACAACCTTATTAGCACTTTGTTAAAAAACTAATTTCTTCATTTTGTGTTAGTGCCATAATATGAGAAACCAAATGACTACTTAAATTTGTTTCAGCATCTACACTTGAGCAATGGAGCTTCCCCAGTACAGAGAGCTGGAGGCTTCTCTGCACGCAGCTTCTGTTTTTGATCCAAGGTGTGTTATAAGAAACAACAGTAACAGGCAGCAATAGTGGTTAGACACTGTAGTTGTTTATTTGATGTTACATTGTCGGTCTTCATCTTTTGAAAAGGATCTGTCTTGACCATAATTGTTCATCTCTGTGATAAAGGCATAAGTAAGACATTTGTATCAGATGCTGAAACCACTTGGAGGTGGCTCTATTCTTGAATCACTGACAAAAACAGTGAATGTGTCTCAACAATCTTGTTATAAGACAAGTGTTCTTAAGAACAGGATCAAAGGAAAAGGAGTTCTGAGCTGTTGCATTTAGCAATTCATACAGTGATAAGAGACATCGTTCTGAAATTTTTATTTGTTCTCTTCAAATTAAAGAGAGAAAGTACATGTAAAAGAAAAATAACTTCTAAATAATTACTGAATTTTTAAAAATTGTCTTCTCAATTGCTACATCAAATTATTCTAAAGTTGAAGTCATCACTAGAAGTGATTTAATCCTATGTTGTATTTCCTAGTAGATATCACCTTGGGAAAACATAATTTTGATTATATTCTAAGACTTGAAATAATTTAGGTTATCAGTCTCTGTTTTCTGCCTTGATCATAAGTCAGATGTTAAGTATATTACAGTACTCAAGAAGGAAACAGGAGCTATTTGACTCAGGTTAACAGGAGTTGACAGTGGATGAGTAGAGAAAAAGGTTTTGTGGTGGGATGAATTAAAGTGAAAAAGTATGTTATCAAAGTGATTTTTCTGGCACTTTACCTTGGTCTTTTCAAGAAGAACACAATGTATTCTTCAACTTCTGTTTAATTTTGTGTTTGAGATAGCTTATAGCAGTTATGAATTATATGCATTCTTATTATGGCTTCTAAATCTGTAAAACATTTATTCTGTAGAAAATTTGGATTGATGGTACAATCCATGTTCTTAACCATATCAACACGTTGTGCTTTCATGTTGATTCAAGGGGAAAATACTGACATCTACACTTGACAAAGAGACTATCATTAAATAGACCACTTTATTCTGTGGTCTGTTTTCTAGAGATCTATGTTAGGTTCAAACTGACAGTTTTGCCCAACTTGAACATTCTTCGTATACAAAAAGTCCAATAATAGCTGAAGCCTGGACTGACAAATAACTGAAAGTAAACTTATAAGGTAGAAACATGTAGGAGGAGAAAGTTACTTGTTTAAGATTAAAGGTGAGATTAAAGGTAAGAGCTAACCCTGAGGATTAGAATGATTTGATAAATGGAGAAGACACAAAATAAAACAACTCAATGCAGAATCCAGATTGAATGACTAAAAGAGATTAGCATTAGAAATAGTAGCCTATTCTATAAAAATGCATTTGAGGTCAGAGGAACATCATTTGCCTTGAGCACAGTCAAAGTGACCTCCTACAGTACATTTAGGATCCATCAGAGTGAGATTTATTTTCATTGGTAGCTGATTTTATGTTTGATCCTTATGAGATTTTATTTCCTTCTTATAGGGAATGAATTCTGTGTCCAATAGCCCTGCTTATGATTCAGAAGTGGAAAACAATAGGCATTTCCTTTTTTGTGAGCACAGAAAGGTAGAAAAAGATCTTTACCACTGTAAACATAGATTGATGGCAAATTTGCAAAGATGGGTAAAAGGAATTTGATTTCAGGATTATCTTCTTGTTAGTCATCATGTATCATCGAAATTAAATAGCAGAGCCATTGGCATGACATGAGTGAGCTAAAAGTGACAGCATTTTAAATTTTCCTAAACATCAAGCTTTGCATCAATCATGTCATTACAAAATACAGTCAATTAGGTTGGAGAATTCTACACAAAACTGGATAATTGTGTAAGCCTTGCATAAAACATTTTGTAGCTCTATGTGCAAATGTAAATATCATATATTCTCATTACCCATGTATGCATTTTATTATAAAATAACCTAAATCTAATTTGGAGTTATTAAATAATATATTTTATTTTCTAGATAAAATATCTGCACTGTAATTACAAAATTTAATTTAATTTAATTTAAATTATCCATTTAGTGAAAGCATTTATGTGAATCTGTACATCTCCACAAAATTACAAAGCTTACTAAACATTTAAGTAAAACTTCATCTGAATATTTCATGTTTGAATTCTGAAAATATAGTATTGATGTATAATAGTGAAAATAAATACTGACTCTCTGATATACACACTATGTATTTGACAAAATTCTTCAATTCCTTTTCTTGGTCCTAAGAGACAAAAAATACAGTGTAACTTTTCAAGTTAAGACACTTTCACTTAAGTTAAATTTGCACGAATAGCTCGTATAATTGCACACAATTTAAAAGGAAGGAACTTTCAGAAAATGGAGACAAATTTCTCCTGAAAGGACTTAATTGTTGAGTTTAAAAATGAGGCTCAGATGTCAGCTATAGTGACCTCTGTTTCCTTTAAAACCGAGAATGTTCTCCATGACTGTCTCCGGCTTTTCATGAGATATTACCTGGGGATATCTGAAATAACACCCTATCTGGTAAGTCACATTCATTGCACAGGTTAGAAAGAAAAAGCAACACTGAGAAAAATCACCTCTCTATAATCTACAATATATGTTGTACTTTAGCTGTGAAGCTTAGTTGCACTTTTATTTCATATGATAAAAATTCTAAACCTTTTACATACTTAATCTAAATAGTCTTTGTAACAATTGTGTGAGACAATACTATGTTTTTATCTAGTTTTTCTTCAAATGAGAAGGAAAAGCATAAAAATTTAAGATAATTTTCCATGATTACATATGTAAGTAAAGGTAAGAGGGCTCAACTTGCAAGATTTGAAGCTAGTATACAGTATATAACAGATTGTTAGTAATTCATATAAACTAACTTCTCTAATTTAGGAAACTTACACAGGAAAGTTTATAATGTATCTTGAGATTAATCTATGATATTCAGTATGATATTCAGTATTGCATACTGTTGTGAGAAAATAATAACAAGATACAAAATCTTTAAAAAACTCTTAAAAAATGTAATAGGCTCAGTTTCCATGTTGACTTCATATTAATGTAATGTCTCTTCTACATTGTGGTATTTGAATAGAATGTTTCTTTTTAAAGTCTTGTTTGCTGATTAGAATGATTAATGAGGGCAATGTATTAGCATAAATATTACACCCCAAATCTGATCCAATAGAATAGGCTAAAAGTAAATGGACTTCTATTTAAAGCAAAAGCTGTCCTTGACAATCTGTGTTCTCATTTCTTACACCTTTATGGAGTTGGGAATTCAATAGAATTAAGTGGACAAAATTCTACAAAAGCGTGCCTTCATGTACCGGGAGCATGAAACTTGGAGATAAGTGTTCCAAGTTTCAAGCCAACTGCCCGGCAGCTTTGTGAAATGTTGGTGTCTGGAAGCAGGTCATTTGCACTGAACCAATGCCAACATATCAGAGTAAAACATATTTCTTGTTGAAATGTAAATAATTGAATTCCAAACTTTTTCATAGTATTTTTAGCCTTACGTGATTTTTGAGGTCATTGTTTGACCTATACTAAAAATAAAAGCCACAGAGACAAGCCTACCTTAGTTCATTCTTCTGTGGGGTAGGGGAAGGGCCTTAGAATTGGCAGACTGAAATTCTAGTGTGTGTAGTGTAGAGACAGACCTATAAATGTAAACTAAATTGATTCACTAGGTGCAGTGAGCATGTCTACATAGCAAGGACTTTTTATATAAAATGAATTTTTCTATTTCAGATGATGTTGCACCAAAGCCTATTTTTTTATTTGAATCATTACTCTTGAAAAATTCTAGAATTCTTTAGTCTTTCCATTAAATGAGGAGGTTCAAAGTTGGAAATATGATTTACTTCTTTAAGAAAAAGAGACATGGTTTGGGTACACAGGATTTTCTAACTGTTAACACATAAAATTGATCTGATAAAATTTCTAGGAAAAAATGCAAATTGCAGCCAAAATAAAGAAAACTGAATATTTGTCTTGAAAGAAGGAAGCAAAAATGAGTATAAAGAAAGGAAGGAAGGAAGGTAGAAAGCAGTTGCTTGTAGACATCCGAAGGGCATTATTTCTTTCTGCACTATCTACACGGTTGTACCACACTTTCCTAAGTACCTTGGAAAGCATAGTTTGCTTGAAGTTCTTGAAGCTTATGTACCTGTGTTAAGATAGTGTGCAGAAATACTACATGATACTATATATTACATAGATGCTTTTCCTCTTTTTTCTTCTTCCTTTTATACAATCAGGGTTTAAACCATTGATTTGCCCAGTGAGAGACTCCATCTTTTGATTTGTTCTCAGTGAGAGGAGTAAAAGAGCAAGGCTCCAGCACACACTTAAGCTGATTCACCCAGCCTTTTGGCATTGCATTCTTCTCTTGTACTGTGTCAATTTTAGAAGGGGTATATCCCTAAATTTAGTTTTAGAATTAGGAAGCAAAATGGAATTCTACTGACCTGGGTGATTTTCCAACTTTGAAAATTTAATTAAAATTTCGGTGTCAATCTAGGTAAAAATAATTTCCATTGGATAACATATCTTATATATTTATTGCTTAAATGAAATATGAAGAAAAAGAATCAAGGTAGGTTTATGTATTTCTGGGCTTGCTACAGTCTAATACCTTCAATATTCACTCTAATTTTATTGACCATTTTGTTCAATATTGATAGTATTCTAAGTACTATAGGAGGTGAAAAGATATTCAATCTGGTAGCTTCTAAACTGTATCCTATTTCACTTTGCTTTCATATATTATGAGTCCCATGGTAATAATACGGATTTGCTTTCTGCAAGGTATAATAAATATAGTTTTCTGTATTTTCATAAGTAATGACAACCAACCAATATGTTGAGACTTTCTAGTAGGCAATGGATAAATTACTGTCTTGGCTTGGACAGCGCTTACTTGAGTAGAAAAAAGCATGAGAATCAAACTGTAACTTTCTTACTCATGTAAATAATTGTATAAAGTTACATGAGCTAACTATTTAGTAAAATGGCCCTTGACTTTCACCAAGCACTACCTCTTCAAAATTGTTTCTTCATTTGTGTTGCCAAACTCTTAGATAACAGATAAATAGCTTTTGCACTCCTAAATATGAGGAACTTAAATTTTTTAAGATGAATAATTTTTATTTCTTCAACTAAAATTATAGTTACCCTGGAATAAGTGAAAAGTCAGTTGAAACTCAGAAATCCATGAGATAAAGAATCAATAAAGAGTTACTCCAAAGAATCTTTGAATGAATAGCTGGAGTGGAGTTCGTCCACCTCAAGTGCATGCCAAACCCTGATGTAGAATGCTATTAAAGAATTATCAGAGCAGGCAAAGAATCCCTAGGTAGAACAAAAGAAACACTGTACAAAAACGATTTCTAGAGGCACCAATTTGCTATTGTCCGTTTCCGCACTATTACTTTTAATAGCTGAGGTCAATCTGTGCCAAGTGCATTAAAGGGTCCTACCCTTCAAGAAACTCTAAGCCATGGTCTTATTATTTCTAGTCTTACTTTCTTCCATTATGTAAGTAAAGGAAAAGATGTTTTTAGCAACACTTCTTTAAGAGGCTAATTTATACATTTGACATGTTTGAAATCCTACCTAACCAGTTGATGCTCTTAGCTTGAGATTTTGACTTCTGGAAAAATGCAATCTCCTCTGAGAGAAGCACGAGTTTAGCTTGAGTGGTTTGGATAATAGATTAGTTTTTAATGTTGTCACCATGGAGATCAGGAGCCCTTAAAGAATATGCAAGAGTAAAGTAACCAACAAAGCAGAGCCATGGGCAAGTACTGTCCTGCTTGGGTTTTCCTGTCAGAAAATGCTTTGTAGTTGTTCCCTTAACGAGACTTGCTGCTGTATATAAGCATCCATTTTACTCATCAAACTACCAAAAAAGCTGTTATTTTTCCAAAGAAAAATTATAACTTCAATGTCAAGTCAGTAAATGGTAAGCATGGCTATAAAGCCATCTTTTATGTCAAGGTTAAATCTTTCAAACAAAACTTGCTTCTCATTCAAGATAGGGTTATGGCTACAATAATATTTACAAAATTTAAGTTGAACTCTAAAAGAAAAAGACATCTCCAGGGATCCATTTGGGTCTAAATTAGCCCAACATGACTGCCAAAAATCTACAGGGATTGTACCTTACTGTTTAGTCACTATAAAGCTCAGAGAGTAAAATGAGATGAAATTGGATTGGTCATAAAAACATATGGGATGTGTATTAAGTATGCAGAATTTACTAAAATAGGAGTTATAGTCATATAGACAGATAGATAGAGATGACAGATAGACAAAATAGCAGATCAATAAGTCAAGTATATTCACTGGATCATCCTATAGTACTAGTTCAGTTTTTCTGCTGTATTTTTGCTATGATGTTTGTGATAGTAAATACATGTTCATGACATATGCTGACATAGGTTATATACAAGCTTATATTAGAGAATTATGTTCTATGAGAAATAAAGCATTAGAAATCTGTGACTTTAACTGAGGTAACAGACCTTCAGTACTGTGTTTAAGTACCTTCCATTTGACATAAAGACTCACTAAACTTCCGCTGGACACAAAGACTCACTAACCCTTACTGAGCCACAGAATGGCTGTACGTCTAGTTTGGCACAAGCATTGAAATAAGAACATCTGTGCCATCAATTTGTTTAAAGTACTGTGTACTTGGCCTTCAGTTTTAGACCTGAGCCCAGTGTTTCCTCATTCCCTTTGACTTGGTGCAAACTTCCCTCCCTACATGCTTATGACAAACTCCCCTCGATCGCCTTCTCACAGTCAAGACTCACTCTCCCCACAGCTGTTGGTCATGATGAATCAAACAGGCCACAACAGGTCCAGGGAGCAAGTTCCCTCCCACATGGCCACGTTTTCTTTAGAGCAGCCAATCCACAACTGCTTTGGGGAACCTTACTGGGTAAGACCTGTGAATCATAATAAAGGAGCCCCACAGGTCCTCTTGCTTTCTACTCAGTGTTGGGGCACCTTGCTTGCCCCAGACTTCTGTCTGCCGCCTATCAACACTCCAGCTGTTCTGGGGATGCGAGTATATAATAAGCTTCTTCTACAACCAGCCTTTCAGTTTTACCTCTTTATTGTGTCTAACCAGAATGACAAACTTGAACTCTTTTCCCTGGGCAGGGATTTTTCTAAAGAAATTTTGTCTAAGTGCATGGACACTCAGAAAGAATATAAGACCAAATTAAAATAAACCAGAGCAATGAAAATCAAAACAAATCTCAAAGAGCATAGCATAAGCTGAGGAAAGAGGAAAAATAAAGAGGAGAAGTTTTCAATGCAGCTGTATATTTAAAGGGATGAAGAAATCTGTGTATTTGGACCGTGCTCAATATTATTTCAATGGATGTTTTTCAAAATCGAGTATACCTAAAGTAGATGACATAGATACATTATTTCTCTTATACAAAAGTGAATATGACATAACTCTCTGTTCAAACTTTCTCATTTGCTTGAGAGTAATTGTCATTTGAAAAATAAAATAATTATTTAGTATATCAGCTTCTTTCCTGGAATTGGATAGTGCATGCCATAGTAAAATGGTATTGGAATACCAAATCTACACTGTATAGTAGCACAAATGGATAGGTACATTGTTACTTCAAGGTTTCTTCCGAGTGCTCTAATCCAATAATCTTTGAGAAATGTGTACCATGGACAGAGATTTGGGTTATTAAATGTATTTGTAAGCTAAATTATGTATACATGCAGAGAGAGTTGAAAGCTTTTTTTCAAAAGAAGAAAATTCAGCATAATCAACCACAGAATATGCTGTGTTCTTTATTCTTTGAAACTTCAAATTGCTGCTAGGAAGTCAATTTCACATTCTCTCCAAGCAGGCAACATGTTTTTCTAAATTCTGAGTGGCATGACTTTTTTTTTCTATGTGAAATCCAAGATGAAATTTTGAATGTCAGTGTGGCATTTAACATTTGAGAACCATATCTGATGAGTCTATTACACCTTTATAAGTCCACTTCCTGGACACTTTTTCAAAGAAGAGTCACTGATATTTTGCACTAGGCAAGGAGGAAGCATGAACTCTGGCAAAGCAGGGAGTGGTTAAATTGAAGTTATTAAATTGAATGGAGTGAGGAAAATAATACAGTGAAAATGGCTTATCCTGTAGGTAACCTTGTGCTAAGAAGGGCACATTCTGTATGAGTTTCCCTCGGAAGCACCAAATACCCAAAATGGAAGAATACAGACCTTTTAAATGTGAGAGGTTTGGTCTAGAAGCTTGTTTTCCTTATTGTTCTTCTTAACACATCATTTCCCAGAGTGAAAAGAGTAGAAAAATTAATGCTCTGTTCCTTTAGTCTGTATTTTATGCACTTATACAGTATGAGTGTTTATGGAGATGTAACATAAACCTCCCCAAAATCCATCCTTGCTAATAGCCACATTTCTCCACATTTTTCTTACTGAAAAAATACTGCATCAGTTTTTAAAAATACTCTCTTTTATTCTTCCTCTTGAAAACCATCACTTACACCTGTCACATGTAGGGATTCGATAACTTATAAATTCAGCAAAGAAAGAGAGATCAAACTCAGCACCCAAATACAATGTACCTAAGAGATGGAAATGTACTTGTGTGTGTTGACTTAGCTACATGAGTGGATAGTGGTATTTGCTTAAGGTAGCTGACAAGCAAAGTGTGTCTGTGTTGTTTTGTTTCCTTTCTATTGTTGAATGTGTTATCATTTTCAAGTATAGAATGAAGTTCTGCTGTTTTACAGTGATGGATAATCCAGTGTGGATAGTATTAAATGTTCAGACATACGGTGGTGTGGTCCAGTAGATAATATGGCTGGAGCACAGTGCTGTTTAGGCATAGCTTCAAAGCAAAAACTCAAGCTAGAAACATCATGGGAAATTAGAAGCAAGAACAAAGGCCTTTTTTGAAACAGTAAGACTCATATACCCAATGCTTAAAATAGAACTTTCTTTAAAAATCCAAGAAAAGTGTTATACAACTGTAATTCTAAAATCCTAGAACTCTTGGGAGGCCGAGGCAGGAGGATTGCAAAATGCAGTTCAGACCTTGTCTCAAAAATGAAAGCAAACACTAAAAAAATCCCCAAATGACTGAGATGTTGTTTTTTAACCTGCCTACCTCAGTTTCCTATTCTGTCAAATGGAAATGACAATATTAATGAGAACTTCTGCAGATTTCTTATTGAATAAATTAGATACTTTAACATATTCAAAATAGTAACTAATAAGGCAGAAAAATATTAATTCTACTAATTAGTTCTTACTAAAGAATCCCATCATTTGAATGTCTGTAATTGTCTCCTCTCTCATTTCTCCAAGTTTTCTATCTCATCAACATCTCATATATTCATATTTCTATCACTGAAAACCTTAGTGTTTGCAAGTGTGACTCTGTGGTCTCATCCTTTCATTTGCTTCAAAGACTTCTACATAATGAATTGTAAGATCCCCAAATAGATTAGAAAATGAACTAGGCTTTGTGTCTTTCTTTCCTCTTTCAGAAGCACTCTTTGTGTTACTCAAAATTCGTTATTTATCCCTAGAAACTTCCCAAGTAAACTGTTTCACACCTCCAATATATTTTGTACATCATCTTCTCTCTAGAAACTGTAACCTTTTTTCTTCTTTCTATCCCCGTGTTTTCCTTCTTCTTTCTTTCTTTTTTCACTCTGTCTCCCTGTTTTTTCTCCTTTCCACTAGTTTTTCTGCTTGTTTGGCAAATAATTCTTTTTCAGTAATATCAAAATCTTTTTTGTCAGCACCTACCCACTGTTGCTGCAGACCTTTTTGACTTGCCCTGCTTATGGCCATCATCTGTCTGAATTAAATGATTTTGTTGGTATATCTGCATTTGGAGTACATGCCTAACACTATTCTCTTTCTTCCTCAGCAGCTAGCAAACACAGCAGCTGTTAAATAAACGTCTATTGACTCTAGGAACTATTCTAGTCAATGTTTCTCAGTGTGTAGATGCTGCTGCTGACATCCAGAGATTAGATGACAGTTACCTCATGGATGATCTGGGGCTATTACTGCACTCTCGGGGTGCAAAGTCTTATAAGTTACCTTGGTGTTAAGAGCTCACAGATAAGAGAACAAATTCTTAAATCCTATAAAACTATTCATGACATTCATATTTTTTTTACTGCCTGCACTAGTTTAAAATCCTAAGACTTATCCTTAAAGCCATATGTAGTTTGCATGTGTGTGTTCAGACTATTCATTATGAAAGTTTTAAAGACAGTAGCTCAGTGTAACCAATGGCTTAGTAAGGAAGATACATCAAATACCAAAATTTATAATAGCTACATCAATTTTAATGATTACTTATTCTACAATACCTGTGGAACTAGCTTCTTTTTCTGACTTTAATTCTAATTTCATAGATTTCAAACAAAATTAACTTGGAGCATGTGAGCTGAAGTTTGTATATTTTTATCATTTGAGAAATTTTCTCAAATGTGCCAATAGGAAACAATTTTAAATTATTTCAACGCTTGTTATCCAGAAATCTCCTAAAAGAAATGAAATAACCTTGGCTGCCCTGTCCTATATTCCTAGAATTCAACAGTCATTCCAGCAGAGTAAGCACTTAGGATGGTTTTTGTTCCTAGGATCCGTGTTAAGTGCTTTAAAACTAATAACTTATTATTAACATGCACTAAACGTTTCAGAACTACAGCAGTCTTCACCACAAAATCATCACTATTCATAACATATATTATTCTGGCACCCATATGTTCCCTTACCTCTAAATAATATTTTCTGCTGCTTTAAAAATGAATGCAAGGGAAAGATAAATGCTTTAAATGAAAATACTTAAATAAGTGGCTCCACATAAATAAAACAAAATACAATAAATCTTTAATTTATAAAATTAATGTACTAAAAGGAAAGATTCCCCCATAAAAAGTGGATAGTAAATAGCATAAATATTTGATACTTGTTACAGGTTGCATTTGGGGCAATTTTCTTTTAATTTCCATAGATACTCAGACTAAATGTTACTCTAAATCATGAGATAGGCCATAGCTTTGCAGCAGAAATGAAGGTCATATGGAAGATAAATCAGATTTCTGCAGGAATGGAAAATCTAAATTGATAGCTAAAGCTTGAATATCTATGGATATAATTTTCTAATGTAACTTAATTCTGAAATTTCTATGACATAAATTCAAATAAGCAGAAAGAAAAATATTGTGCTGTTGCAGAATCTCTGTACACTTCATTTGCAGACTTGTATAGCTGTCAAATCCCTTCCAAACGTCTATCTCAAAATAAGTAGTGAATGTATTTTGAAAATACTCTTTTTAAAAATTGATATTGCTAACAAATCTGAATTAAGTGTTTCATTTATTTTCATTTAAAAGATGTGAAACCTCTCAGAAATGATGCAACATCATGAGGTAAAAATGCTCAAAAAATGTGTTACTGAGCAAAACTGTATCCATTGGGAGTTTTCTCTTCCTAGACTGATTAGGACTGAATTTTTCACGTGAATGAGACAGAGATCATAACCTATACATATAGCATATTTTTTTCTGATATTTGGGATCCTACATAAGTCATATGATGTATAACCACTCAGGATAAAGAAATTAAATTCTTTCCTTAATAATTCAATAGAAACTTGGAAATTTATAGGTCTCAAACATTTAGAGGGAAAATCAGGATGAGATTCGGTTTTGATTGCAGGTGACGTGATGTCCATTTTTCTTCTCTCTCTTTAATCTTTATTCTTGTCTAGTTTTTATCATCCTTTTACCCTTATAAACAAAATCTCTCAATCAGGAACACATATTCCATTTTTACCTAAATGCCTTTCCTTTTCCATATTTTTTAAAATTTGGTATAGCAAGGATTATCTGAAGAGACTCCCATTAGAAAATTTTCTGCATTTTCTGTATACATTTTTAAAATTAGACTTCTTGCAAACCAAGTAAAATTAATTTCTTTCAAATCAAGTTAAAATCTGGATTAAACTATGACACAAGAAATAAAACAGCATTAAACTTGAATTCTAGTAATAAAGACAACAATTTTAGTAATATTAGATCAGTAATAAAATACATTTTTTAAATAAAGTATGTAAGTGCTATAGAAGGATGGTCTGTACTTGGAGCATTTGTATTTAATAGCATAGTTGGTGAAGTGATCATTAAAAAAGAATACCTGACCATTTGCAGAACAGGGGTAGAGAGAACAAAGTCACACCAGCAAGCAAGCCCAGTCTGGGAACCAGTGCCACATGTGGGCCACTGGTGGACTGGAACAGACAGACCCCAGCCCCTTCCAGTGTGTGGGCTGGCAAGCAAAAAGTACCATCACCACCACCACCACCCCTGCTGTAAGCAACTGGCTTATCTGGGGAAGCACAAGCTGTGATCATAGCTATGGAGGTAAAATGAAATTGGATGCCTGTGGTGCTTTGGTGTTTCACTAACACTGCAGAGGGGAACAATTAAGTAGCCCAAGTTGCTAGAGCCATCAAGAAGCATAGCAAGACTATTGTACAATGTTGACATAGTATACAAAATTTTATTATCTCTGGTCTTTGCTTAAAATTGTTTTCATAAATATGTCACATTATGTCATGTCATATCATATCATATCATATCATATCATATCATAAATATGTCATCTCTAAACCCTGCACATCTATATAATTGTTGCCATATAGTCTTTTCTGCACAAAAATTTCAAAATGAAAAATGTACATTACTAACTCTAAACAAAAATATTTGATGAAAGATTAACTTGATTGTTTAAATTACTCAGTAAATTCTGGAAAGGATTTCCAGAAAAAAACTTCTTAACGAAATAAAATCAGCCTATGAAAAACAGGTTGAAGTGTTTCTTTCAAGTACAATTCATATATTATTTATAATTACTCTAAAAGCTCTATTAATCATATATTTGGAGAGCTGGAGATCAGATTTTAAGTCAATACTTGCTTTGAAATTCAAGAAATTCTGTTCTTTAGCTATTTTTAAGACATTCACAAGGCCATTCTATCTTTTTTGTTTTAGAAAATATTTCTTAGAAAAAACAAAAAAATGTAAGGTAAAGCTAAAACATATCTAGGCATCCATTGGTACTAAAACAGAAATATTTCTTGAGAAATTTAAAACTACTCAGATGTCCTCTTCACTTAAAATGTGAGTGATAATCAATATGCTGCTTTCAAACCCAAGATAAATGCGTAGTAATATAATTTTAAGTGAATGATTCTTATCATGGACTTGGGTATATTTACAAAGAAAAGATATTGTGCATATCTAGATTGGATGGCATTTAATGAACTAATCAACTGAGCAAATTCCCCAAAGGTTTGAGAGTTGAGTGAGCTCATTTCATAAATTCTGAATGTAAAGGTAAAATGAGAAAGTTGAAATGCTGATTTAATGAAGTTTTCTGCTTAATATATAACCATGACTAGCCACAGCATGGGGGAAGCCTCTGTTAATGACACAAACTTTCTTTGATGCAAGTGGACAACTAATAATGTCTACCTTTAGGGAAGCTGAATCTATTATTTTAGTCCTGGTGAACTGCAAATAGGGGGGATAGAGCAGGAAATTTAATATAATTGCCTCTTTTAAAGAAAAATCCACTGTCCTTTGAGATACAGAATTTCTTCTTAGGCTTCACAGCTATGCCTTATTTTCTTTTGTCTTTTTGTTTTTTTCCTTATTTTTCTTTTAGGTAAAGCATGATGCCAGGAATACCATAAAGGAAAATAAGCTTTTTCTCTTTTCTTATTAGGTTATTAGTTAATAAATTGAGTGAGTTCTCTAACTAAATCTCATTCTCGATGCTAATTATTTCAATTCATGAAAACAGCATGCCCATTTACTGAGAGTTCTCTTTTTGAATTTGAACTAACCTGAACATACCAAGGTTAAAAAATTAAGTTCCATTTTTGCTGAAATTCATAATCAAAACAAAAAATTCAATAAAGCAAAAAGTATATAATAAAAGTTTGGTTCAAAGTGTAGAGTTGGGAAAGTACTTGAGAGAAGTGCACACTCTAAAACCTAGGAACTGTGGGTCAGTATATATCAAAAGTGTTTTAAACTAAAAAGACATAGGTTGAAAGTCTACTCTCTACTGTTTGATCTATAAGTGATATTAGTCAAATTTCTTCAGTATCCTGATTTCCCATTTATACAATTGAGATACTATTACCAAAGAGAATTATTAGATAACAGTTCTAAAGAATTTCTTTTTCTTTTCTTTTCTGTTTTATTTTATACTTTACTTCATCTGTGTCTGGCAATTTTCATTTTGTGTTCTTGGGAAGAAAATGCAATCTCACATATTTAAAGTAGAGGTTCTCTCCACTAATTTTTCTTGATCTCTATTACAGTCTGCCTTCCTATGAAAAGTAGCTATAAGCACAAGAGGAAATTAACCCAGATGTCAAGCTATTTTGAATCCTTATGAGTGTCTTTGAGCTCCAGTGACATAAGAAGTTGAGGTTTACCTAATCCTGGCACCCTCCCTCTTTAATTACAATTTCAGCCTTAACCATGTTCCTGCAGTTAATTTGTGATCATAACAAATAGTAGGTGGAAAGTCTCAGAGCTCCACTTAATCCTTGTTTCTATGAAGTAGGACCAGATGATGAGCCTTTCTTAGCAGACTTTATTCCAATATGTGAGAGCACCATATTGGTTTGATTTGGGTATTTTCTTATACTAAATTTTTGATTAAAAACAAATGACATGTTAATAGAGTTAGGAGTCTCAGCTGCTACAGTCAAAACCCAATATAATCAAATTATTGAGTACTGAAATTTAAAATATTTTGAATATTGAAACACTAAAAACAAGTTTGACCAGATTGACAGTATTTGCTTTCTACTTCTCTGCTAAAGTTTGGTAACCTCAAAAGAAACCAGATTCCATGTTTGATAGAATCTTCTCTGAGTTAATACACTTAAAAGATAACCACCACATCAGACTTAGGACATCCTTTGACAGGATACTGACATGTATCAGCTTACAGCTGGAAAATTAAACTCAAATAATGATTACTTCAAGTTGTGTCCTTGGCAGTACTGGTATGATTTGAACTTCCTGGTAAGAAATCTTTGTACCATGTTCTATGTGGTTATGTTAGTCACAAACTTGAATGTAGCACTTATTCTCCACTGTTGACTTCAGAATGATGTGCAAGTCAGTAACTAAGATGCAAACCCCATGCCTGGATATAAAACATTTCAATTTTAGTTTCTTCTCCAGACATCTCTAGAATTCTGTGAGGAATGCTTACATATTTTGTAAATTCATCCTGGTTAATTGCTACTTCAGTTAACTAGTAAGGCTTTGAACACTGTCCTATTTTTCTTGTGGGTTTTCTTTTGCTCACTATAAACTTTAGAATAGTTCTATTTCTGTTGTACCACTTTACAAATTGTAAGGTATAGGACACTTCTATATTTTCCCTAAACTTATTTCTAATATTAGGCTTAGCTATTGATTTCTAACTGAATTCACTTGAAGACTTGAGCTAACTGAAGGTAACTCAAATGCCAGGCTTTAAATTGGTGACATCTCATCAAGCCCAGTGTGTGTCATATGGATTTATTCCTGGGGTATTTTTCTCATTACGGCTGGTTTCTAGGTTTCAGAAACCAGATATGACCTTACTAATCCAGTGGACTGAACCTGTGCTTTCCCTTCTAGGTAGCAGTGGCAGCAGAAGCAGAAAGGGGAACTGGAGCATTATTTTCCCTCACAAATTGTAGTGCATTGAAAAGCATCTCTGCACTCATAATGATGGCAAATTTCATTGCTTTGCCAAGTTTGACTTTCCAGCGGTTCTGAGTTCTATTTCAGAATACAGTTCTGTTTTAATATTGTGTAACAAAGTAATTTTACACACATAAAAGGAAGACTGGGGCTTCTCAGAAAATGGCGGAAAGAAACGAGAGAAGAGTGGCTTGAAGATGAGTGACTGTGAGAATGGACCATCCATGCATTGCTGTGAGGAATCCTACTAGATTATGGGTTTTCTTGCTAAGTGACCACTCCTAAAAAGCTCAAGATTAACCTCTTTAAAAATGACCTTCTGAGTTTCCAAAGATGGCGGACCAGTAGGTAGCAGGAGAGAGATCCTCTGTGAGACAGACAGCTTAAATGCCAGAATTTAACACCCTGGAGAGACCTAAACAGAGAGAGATGGACTCTCTCAACCTAGGAAGAAACTAAAGTTTAAAAAACTGCTCAGATATGAGGTCCCAAGGCTACCATTAGTGAAGCTAAGATCAGCAAGCACAGTGCCCTCCTCGAGCTGGCTGAATTCCTGCCAGAGAGGGACCTGACTGACCGAACCATGCCAAAGCGACTGGCTTGAGCGGCCAGAGTGTGGACCTGAACATCCCTGCATGTGGCTCGCCCAGACCAGGCCCTGCACATGACCCACCCAGAGGCACTGTGAATTTGTGCTGCAGCCACACTGAAGTCAGAGGTCTGGGAGCCCAGCAGTTCTCAGGGACCGGCATCAACACACAGTGAGTGATGGGAAAAAGACCCTCCCATGGGAAAGGGGAAACCCACTGGAAGACATGTTGGATTTGGGCAGGACCGCCTTAACTCCATAAGGAAGTGGCTTCAGTTGGTTGCTCCCCTCACCGAGCAGATTGGTAGAATCTGCTTGGATTGGGCTGTGCCCCTGGCCGGGACCCAGTGTGTTGCTACAAGCTAATTCCCTGAGCACAGCCACACACTGATGCAGTGAAGGCCTGCAAAGGTTGACTGGCTTGGAGGAGAGGAGCCAGTGCACACTGTGCTTGCTTGAACTTCATTCTCTGATAGCGGTCGACAGAGGGCAGAAGCCCCTAGCCTGCGAGCTCCAGAGGAGCCTTAACCAACAAAAGAGCTGGGAATTACACTGTACACTTGTATGGAAGGAACCAAAAACATGAAGAGAGAGAGAAATAAGAAAAATCCCCCAGGCCCCAACCCTGAGAACATTGATCCAGGAGAGGTAAATACAAAAGAGATTGAGGGCAGCAAACATGCAACATCAAACACAGTGGTAACAGACATAAAGAGATATCTTCAGGACCTCGTAAGCAGGATCAAAACTGAAATATTAATTCAAATTAAACAAGAGATAAGTAGATTAATAAAAGAAAGGCTGGTCACCTCTCAAGAAGACACAGACAAAAGAAGGGAGGAACACAAAAGGAAAGAAATGTTTAATGAAGAAAACAAGAAAAACCCAGAATTCATGAAGCAAATTCAAAGAGATTATCAGGTAACTAAAGACTCCATAGAAAACTGGCAAAACTGCTTGAAAGAAACCAAAGATAGACTATCAAAAATTGAACACAGGCTTGCAATGTCGGGTCATGAAAGGGAAGATCTCTTAAAAATAACAAGGAAGCAGGCAGTAACAATTGGAAGGCTAGAGGATGACAAGAGGATCTATAACTTAATAATAAAGCATGTGAAGGAAGAAGCAGGAGTCAAAACAGAGGAACTGCAAAGGCTATTCACAGAAATCATTCAGGAAAATTTCCCAAGCATAGAAAAAGGAAATAATATGCAGATGTATGAATCATACATAACTCCAGCCACCTACAACCAAAACAGAGCTACACCTAGACACAAAATAATCAAGATCCCAGAAATTCAATAGAAGAACAGAATATTAAAAGTCATCAGAGAAAAGAACAGATCACCTATAAAGGAAAACCCATCAAAGTCACTGCAGACTTCTTGACACAGACCAACAAGTCAAGAAGAGCTTGCAGTGAAGTAATTCAAGCCCTGAAGAACAACCTCCAGCCCAGGTTGATGTATCCTGCAAAACTCTCTAGAAATTAATGGAGAAACAAGATGCTTCCATGACAAAGAAGAACTTGGAGAATTTGTGACCACCAATCCAACCATACGAAAAATACTGAAGGATATTTTAGAGAGAGAGAGAACAAGAATATGAGTATTTCAAGAACAATGGCAGAGAGGCCTCAGTGAATGGGGCAGACAGTAGAGTGGAACAGTAAAATAGACAACCAATGGCAGAAAAACAGAATAGCAGAAATGAGGCAGAGAAGATTGGCTGTAAACTCTAGTATAGATGGCCTTGAAATATTAACAGAGAGAAACACAGGCAGAGTAGATCAAGAGATAGGGTCCATTGAGATGCTCTATATAGGGAGGCAGTGGGACCCAAAACAAGCAGTGCGCCCCATGGGAGTGAAAGGGGAGGAATTGTCTAAAAAAAGAAGGCAGAGGATATTGTTAATTGGGTAACAAGATTTAAAATTTACATTATTCTCATCACTCTGCTTGGATGGATTATGTGCTGTTCCAGTTTGTCTACATACGCTAGACTTAAGGACATGGTCAGCTATCCCAAAAATAAGAGTACATATTATGGTAATCATCCCTAATTTCCTATCAACTCAATCAGAAGCCCTTTATAGCTTATACTGTCTTATTATGACTGATCTTATTTGAATCTGGGTTGTTAGGTTGCTACTTTATGTTGACTGATTTTATTTAAATCTGTTATGATTGATAGCATCAAGTCTAAGAGTATAGGCAACTACACTGAAGATGACAAGATTCACTAAGATACCCACTCTGGTTTGATTATTACTTGCTTTTGAAGTCTTATAATATCTCCAATGCTTTGTTTTTATTAGTGTTGTTATATACTGCTGAGACATCTTGGTAACCATTGTAGATCACCTTGTATTGCAGTTATATATGACTTTTTTGCTTCATGCTTTTCTAGGAATTGTTTTGTTTTATCTTGCTTCGTCTTGTTTTTACCTCTAATACAGAAATGATAGATATACATGTAGAGACTCATGCATGTGTAAAGCTTATAAATAGTTTACAAGAACCAACTATATAACACATGTTGAAATGAACAACTACTTTCAAGAAAAAGAGACACTACAGTACCCAGTGCTGATTCCATAATGTCATGATGTGTAATCCAGCAAAATTATCATTCTTTGTTCAAAGTGATTTTAGATTATTTTGTTTTGTTTAAGTTCAGCACACATGAAGGTATGGACAGCTGTTTTTTTTTTGTGAGAATGAGAGACACTATGACAGCCATTCTCGGCTTCCCTACTGTCTGGTCTTGAAGACCTGTAATGCCCTCCTCCTTGTCCTGCTCAGATCAATTCCATACTATGTTGTTTCATGTGAATTCCCTGTATGTGAAAATATGGACAACTATTTGGAAGTAAACAAGAGTCAATATGATAGAGAGTGAATATCTCCAATTGTCTAGTTTTGGAATTTATGTCCCTTACATTGATTTCTTGTGATCCACTTTGTTCTGTTTTGTTGCGTTTAATTTTACCCTTTTAATATAATTGAATGTTTATTTGGCTAAGATGGATTGCTGGTTTTTTTGTCAGATCATGGAACAGAACTGTTAACAGTCTCACTGTTTGAATGTTTACTTTACATGTTTTAACTTTGTAATTTGAACAACTATTTCCAAGAAGTCAGTATGCAATTTGTCAAATAATAATCGCTTAGGTTTTTTTGTTGTTGTTCCTTTCCTTTTTTCTTGGAGTTCTGTATTGTTGCTACCCTTTTTTCTGTTTTGTTTTTTTTTCTTTCTTCTCTTTAAATAAAATTTAAAAAAGGAAGACTGCAGCAACAGGAAAATAGAAAAATGTTGGACAAAATTAATAAGAAATTCCTGTTCGTATCATCAAGACTTCACAAGATACCTGCAGCCTAAAATTCTCTTGCTCAGCCTCTCACTTTCTAAAACTTTTTCCTGCATCATTTGTGTCCATTGTCTTTTCAGCATTTTGATGTATTTGTCTTTTGGTATCCCAGAACTCAATATAGCACCAAGTCAACCATTTAATATTTGTTATTATATGGACAAACTAAATAGATTTGGGAAAATTATATTTAAATAATTTATAAAACCAGTTTCAGCCTCCATTAATTAGAAATAAAATGCCTGCTATTTCAAACTCATTGGTTGATTATTTAATGCCAATATCTTTAAACCCATGTTTGTAGTGGTATTTAGTTTTCTAGGTTTGACTTGAGGATTCCTGAGTTAGATGAGTGTTATCAGTGTTTTAACACTTGCTTTCTCTTTCCATTGCACCTTGCTCTATATAAGCCACCAACAATACTGCCATCCTGTATGAAACTGGTAGACTAAGAATCTATAGAGTGCCTTACTATAATTCATAATGTAGAGTATGCTTTATTTAAAGATTTTTCCATTTGTCTGAATGATGTTGGTGTGATATGATCACACCTCTTTTTAAAAATTAAGGAATAATAGTGATAAAAATAATTTCAAAATCATAGTTAAAAAAACTACCAACTATGTTTACTTAGCAAATTTCAGTGCAAGATTAAGGTTGTTATTACTAGTATTTCTAATTTAAGCCTGCCACCATCTGTAATGTCCTTTTAACTTTTGTTTATAAATCTGAAAACAAAAATGGCAAATGAGAATGTTTGCAAATGGTACATTTGCATATAAATATGTAGCATATGTAGTAGATAAATACATAAAATACAAAATATAGAATTCACCAGAAGTGTATCTGATGGACTGCTTATGCTGCATACCATGATTCACATTTGAGAGGAGTCTGTTTATGGCTCCTTAATGACCATGTTGATTACATATGGAATAATGAGTTGTGTATGTTAATAGTAATTGAAATTGCTTGTTTAAACACCTATCATTACTAATTTCAGTTACATAGTAATGGGAAGTAAAGATTGTACAATTAAATGGATTTTATCAAGCTTTCTTTGGAGAACAGCACGCATTCATTTTGACATGATACTCTTCATTCTAGCAGTATGCTAACAAGTTTATTTTAAACTAAAAGAGTTATGTTTTTGCTTTCATTGAGCATTTTTATGCATAATCTTGTAATCTACTTTGAAGCAACTACTTTGAAGCAACTACTTTGAAGATAGCAGTACTCAATATATTAACAATTGTTAATCTATTATTTTGTTTTGGAATTCAATATCATAGCTTTTATTCTTTTTATTTCATTTTAAAATTTAAAATATGCTTTTAAGCAGATGCCTAATTCTAATTTGGACCCAATGCTACAGATATTACTTAAAAGGACTTATATTTTTTCTTCTAGGACTGCTTGGTTTTTTTTATGTGATTTAGGTTGTTTTAAATGTGTTTATTACAATGATCATATATGATGAGTTAAAATAATCTTTTCCAGTTCACAGATGAACGTATAGGATGACAAAAGTGGTCATTTAAAATAATGAATGCATAGAAGTAGTTAATGCTAATACATGCACAAAGACTTGTTCTATGTACTGATAAGTTCAGTGTTGTGTACAGTGTAGGTAGTTCCAAGTTGTCTCTATGGTGAACAAATTTTTCAAATAATGAATTAAACTCCAAATAGCTACCTAATTGAAGGCTAGTCTACTGACCTTTTAGTGAATCGTATGGGTCCCTGCAAGTACTTGGGATTTAGGCTAGAAAAATAAATCTATATCCTGGCCTAGGACAGTGGTTCTGGTATGATCCTATTAAAGACTATATATAATTCCGTGAATTTTTTCTGTAGGATTAGATTTTTATTCTTGCCCTCAGTTTCTTCATCTATATGATATAATAAATTTAAAATTTCATCTTGTAGAGTTGTGAAAATTAAAGTTAAGAGAATATAATTACCTAAATTAATGTCAGGGGCATCCAGAGTGCACAACAAAACTTATAGGTATTGTTATGCTTACATGAAAATCAATGATTTACAAAGAGTTATACATTTATTTATTCAACATTTTAAAATCACTATATAAAAACTGGTTAAGATTCTACAAGATTGTACAAATTCCAGATTTTTTACACACTATACAAATTTTAGGGCTACATTTTTAGCCTGTTTTTTTTTTCTCTCTGCTTTCACATTTTAAGATTTCTTTGGTACTATTACTAAAATTTTGACAGTCTTTTCTTCTGGTCTATAATGCCAATAAATTTATTTTTATATGCACAGTATTGTGTTTATCATTTGAGAGAGATGTTTTAGCCAGATTTGAATTCTGATGTCAAGAAATGTTAACCTATTATCTGACAGAACCATTAAATAGATAACTATGATAACAGAGAATTTCTATATATATGGAATTTGTTACATACAAGATATGGTAAAATATTTAGTGAATCCAGGGAATGTCCACATTTAGAAATTTTATTACATTAAAAGAAACATTATCATTAATTCTTCCCTTACATGTATCCTTTTTTTAAAACACACTTACCCAGTCATTCTCACCATCTTCTGAAGGAGTTCTGTTTTGTGAGTGTCTTCACGTGATACAAAGTATGATGGTTGTTGTCCAATGCTAGCCAGCAGACAGGCAAGTATAAAAATAATACCTATGCCATTATCTACCTTATTCCCTGGTACCATGAGACCTCTAGCCCTTCCTCAGAGTCAAAATCACCATGAAAGATAAAATTTTGAATCAACTGAGGAAACTGAGGCAGTCACAACAGGCAACTGATAACATTCGTGAGAAAATACTTCCAGGACTGCTACAGAAAGTGGCAAAAATTGGGGCTGGAGCTATAGCTAAGTGGCACCCGTGCCTGCCTGTCAAGTGTGAGGTCATGAGTTTGATCCTCAGTAACTCCATCCTCCCCCCCAAAAAAGTGGCAAAAATGATGGGATAAATGGATTGGAAGAGATGGAGAGTCCTCTGAGAGATAACAATGGCCGTGTGTCAGCATTTCTGGATTAGGATCTATCCTTATTGCTTGCTTTGACTGGATGTCTCTATAAATACCCAGTCTCTAAGATCTTATTCTGAAGTATTGGCATTTAGGACTTTAGTGAATATATATGTCAGATCAAATAATTCATCTCCTAATACTTACTTTTCAGTCTTTTATTGTTTTTATTATATTCTTTCTTCTAAGGAGGTAATGATTATTTTAAATTTAGTGAGTATTATTGTCATTTCCTTATCACATCAATCAATATACACATTTGATTCATCACAATAAAAATTATTTAAATTTAAAAGATAATATTTCTTTTTCAAAATTTTATTAAAAGAGAAAAAAGAAAAACAGAAAAAAGGGTAGAAATAATACAGAATTTCAAAAATAAACACTAAGAAATCACTAGTTGATACATTACATAATGTCATCTTAGAAATAGTTGTTCAAGTCACAAAACTAGAGCATAAAACATTCAAACAGTGAGACTGCGAACAGTTCTGTTCAATGATCGAAAAAAACTTAGTAATATGGTTATCTGTCCTACACAGTTAAATATACATGGAGTTATATACCTTAGAGTACTTTCTTTACCTATCTTTTTTACAGTAGGAATTACACATTCTGGGTTTTATTACTCCTACAGTTCTTATTACTTTTTACACTAGAAACACAATATAATATTTATAAAATATGATTCTTATTTATTTCACTTATGAGAATAGTCTCAAGTTGCCTCCATTTCCCTATGAAGGCCTCAAGATCATCCTTTTTATAGCTGAGTAATATTCCATTGTATAAAAATACCACATCTTTTTCATCCACTCTGCCATTGATGGACATTTTGGTTGTTTCCAAGATTTAGCTATTACAAATTGTGTTGCTATGAACAGAGGTACATATATGTCACTATCACATGACCTTTTCAGTTTTTCTGGGAAAATACTGTAAGGGGAATAACTGGATTGAATGGAACTTCCCATTCCAGTCTTCTGAGAAATCTCCATACTGATTTGCATAGTGGTTGCACCAATCTGCATTCACACCAACAGTGGATCAGTGTTTCTTTTTCCCTGCATCCTTCCCAACATTTGTTATCAGCTGATTTTTTGATGGCAGCTATTTTTTCCAGAGTGAGATGAAATCTCAATGGTATTTTAATTTTCATTCCTTGAAAGACCAGTGATATTGAACATTTCTTCATGTATTTATTTGCCATTTGTATATCTTCATCTGAAAACTGTGTGTTCACCTCAGATGCCCATTTTTGGAGAGTGTCTTTGAATTTGAAGGGCTTGATGTTTTTCAATTCTTTATATGTTCTTGATATAAGTTCTTTGTCTAAAATTCTTTCCCATTCTGTGGGTTTTCTTTTCTCTCTGTTGGTGATTTCTTTGGAAGTGCAATAACGTTTCAATAACATGAGACCCCAGTTGTTGATTCTTTGAAGTGTTTCATGTGTGGTTTATGTTTCGTTCATGAATTCTCTGCCTACGCCTATGTCTCCAAGACTTCTACCTACCTTGTATTGCAGTAGATTTAGTGTTTCTGTTTTAATATTTAGATCTTTTATCCATTTTAACTTTAGTTTAGTGCATGGTGATAGGAATGGGCTAGTTTCAGTCTTCAACATGTGGAGAGCCAATTTTTCCAACACCGTTTGTTAAAAAGGCTATCCTCCCTCCAGTGAAATGTTTAGCCCTTTTGTCAAATATCAGATGGCCAAGTGTCTTTACAGTTGTGTTTGCATCTTCCAATCTGTTCCATTGATCTTCAGGTCTATTTATTTGCCAGTACCATGCTGATTTTATCACTGTAGGTTTGTAATATAATTTCAAGTCAGGAATTGAGATACCTCCTGCCTTGCCTTTGTTGCACAGAATAGCCTTTGCTATTCTAGGTTTTTTTTCTGTTTCCAAATGAATTTTAGGAGTGTTTTCTCTGGATCTGTTAAGTATGTCAGTGGTATTTTGATTGGGATTGCATTAAATCCGTATAACAGTTTTGGGAGTATGGCCATTTACACAATGTTGGTTCTTCAACAGCAAGGAATATCCTTTCATTTTCTAACATCCTCTTCAAATTCCTTTTTTAGCCTAGCATAATTTTCATCACATAGGTCTTTTACATTCTTGGATAGGTTTATTCCTAAGTGTTTCATTTTTTTAGATGTTATTGTGAAGGGCTATACTTTCATTATTTTTCTCTTGGTGAATTTCTTGTTTATGTACAGGAATGCTATTGATTTATGAGTATTGAGTTTGTATCCACCTACACTGCGAATTTGTTTAATACCTCTAGCAGTCTCTTAATGGAGTTTTTTGGGTCTTCTATATAGAGTATCATGTCATCTGGAAATAGTGATAATTTAACTTCTTCCTTTCCTATCTTTATTCCTTTTATTTCTCTCTTGTCTGATTGCTCTGGCTAGTGTTTCCAGAACTATATTGAACAGGAGTGGTGATAGTGGACATCCTTGTCTTGCTCCTGATTTTAGGGTGAGAGCTTTCAGTTTTTGTCCATTTAGCATATTGGCTGTGGGTTTGTCATAGATGGCCTTTAAGAGCTTGAGCTAATCACCATATATTCCGAGTTTCTCAAGAGTTTTTATCATAAACAAGTGTTGGGCTTTATTGAAAGTTTTTTCTGTGTCTATTGAGATGACCATGTGGTTTTTATTTTTGGCTCTATTGATGTGGTGTATTACATTTATTGATTTGCAAATGTTAAATCATCCTTGCATTCCTGGAATGAATCTATAATCTTCTTGATGATTTGTTGCATTCCATTTGCCATTATTTTATTGAGAATCTTCACATCAATGTTCATTAGTGAGACTGGCCTCTAGTTTTCCTTCTTGGTTGGGTCTTTCTCTGGTTTTGGTATCAGAGTAATACATGCTCCACGAATGATCTAGGGAGGATTGCTGCCTTTTCAATTTCATTGAAGGGTGTAAGGAGTATTGGCATCAAATCTTCTCTAAATTTCTTGTAGAATTCAGCCATAAATCAATCAGGACCTGGGCTTTTCTTTGTTCATAAGTCTTTAATCATGTTTTCAATTTCAATAGCTGATATTGGGTTATTCAAAATCACTATATCTTGTTTGTTGAGCTTTGGTAGTTCACATATTCATAGAAATCTGTTCATTTCCTCTGTGTTTTCCACTGTATGTGAGTAGAGATTTTCAAAGCATGTATTCATGAACTTTTGAATTTTCACAGGATCTGCAGTACTTTCCCTCTTTTCAGTCCTTATTGTGTGAATTTGGGTCTTCCTTTTCTTTTTCTTGACATGGTTACCTAGAGGTTTTGTCAATTTTCTTTATTCTCTCAAAAAACAGCTTTTTGATTCATTAATTCTTTTATTTTTTAAGTTTCAATTGCATTAATTTCAACTCTGATCTTTACAATTTCCTTTCTTCTATGAGCTTTGGGTTTAATTTGCTTTTCTTTTTCTGGAAGCTTGAGATGAAGCATTAGTTTGTTCATTTGTGCTCATTCTGTTTTCTTGATATGACAATTTATGGCTATATACTTCCCTCTTAGGGCCATTTTAATTGCATTCCACAGATTATGGTATGTTGTTTCTGCATTTTCATTGAGTTGTACATATCACTTTATTTTTTCTTTAGTTTCATCTGTAGCTCACTGGTTGTTCAGAAGGTTGTTATTTAACTTCCATGTATTTATGCAGATTTTTCAATTTCTTTTGCCATTAATTTCCAATTTCAGTGCACTTTAGTGAGATAGTATTCCTGGGATAATGTCAATTCCTTTACATTTACTTAAGAATGTTTTATGGGATAATATATGTTCTGTTTTGGAGAGTGTCCCATGTGCAGCTGAGAAGAATGTGTATTCTGATATGGTTGAGTGGAACACTCTGTAAACATCTACTAAGTCCATTTGCTCACAGGTATGATTCAGCTCTATTGTTTCTTTGCTGACATTTTGTCTACTTGATCTAACTCTTTGTGACAATGGGGTACTAAGGTCTCCTGTTACAATTGTGTTCTTGTGTATTTGTTTTTTCATGTCTATTAGCATTTGTCTTATATAGTTGGGTGCTCCTGTATTTCATGCATAGATATTTATAATTGTTAGTTTTTTCCTATTGAATTTTTCCACTTACAAGTATGTGGTGACCTTCTTTGTCTCTTTTAATCATTTTAGGTTTGCAGTTCAAATTGTCTGCAAATAGCATAGTTACCCCTGCTTTTTTCTGGGCTCCTGTTTCATAGAATATTATTTTCTGTCCTTTGACTTTTAATCCATGAGTTTCCTTTGGGGTCAGATGTGTTTCTTGTATAAATCATATTGTGGGATCTTGTTTCTTGATCCATTCTGTCAACTTATTTCTTTTGATAGATGTACTGGTAGGTACTGGTCTGACTTTGCTGTTATGTTCCAGTTGTTTGTTTCTGCTTTTCCCCCTTGTTCAATTGCTTGACCTGCTGGTGGTTTCTTTCTGTTGTTGGTTTGCAAATCATGGTCATTTTTTACCCCTATCCAGTATGTCTTTCAATACTTTTTCTGGGGTTGGTTTGGTGGACATCAATTTCTTCAGTTGTTCTTTGTCATGGAAGTATCTTGTTTCTCCATTAAATTTTAATGAAAGTTTTTCTGGGTACTTCAGTTGGGGTCAAAAGTTGTTTTCATTCCGTGCTTGAAATACCTCACTCCAAGCTTATCTTGACTTGATGGTTTGTGCTGAAAAGTCTGCCATGATTCTAATGAGCTTTCCTTGATAGGTGAGTTGTGTATTTTCTCTAACAGCGCTTAGTATTCTGTTTTTATGCTGCATGTCTATCATCTTAATTATTATATGTCTGGCTGTAGATTTATGTTGGTTGTGACTGTTTGGACTTCTATATGCCTCACTTATCTGCATATTGAGTTTTTTCCCCATGTTTGGGATATTTTCTGCTATTATTTCTGTGAAGAGTTTATTGATGTCATTTGCAGTGACGCCTACATCTTCACTGATGCCTGTTAGTGCTATATTGTTTCTTTTGACATCATCTTGAAGCTGCTGAATTGTCATTTTATGTTGTTTTGTTATTTTTAAAAGTTCTAGCCTTTCATGATTGCTAATTGCAATCCTATCCTCAGCTTCATTTAAACGGTTTTGCATGCTTTGAAAAGAATTTTTTGTTTCTTGAATGTCTCTTTGAGTTTGTTTCATGAATTCTGCTTGTTTTCTATATTGTTCACAATGTACAGAGGTTTCCCATACCTCTGTACATTTTTTTCTATTTCTTCTCCATCTATGTTGAGCAACTCATTTTTTATTGTTATTTCTGTCTTTATGTAAGACATTATTTCTAGTTTGATTTCCTCTGTAGCCTCATGGATTTATTTCTTTACTTCATTTGCTATCTTTTCAGAGACTTTTGGTGTATGATTTTTAAAGTTCTCTATTTCAATATCTCCTGTACTTGTTCCTGATGGACTAGATATTTGAGATTGTATTTTTTTTTTCATTTTACCATTTTCCTCTTTCAGGTTAATAGTTGGGCTTTCAATCCCACTAGTCTCACTTATTGGTACTGTGTACCTTAGGGTCCTACCATATGATTGATATTTGTCCAACTGCTGGGTGCTACAATGAAAATATGGGCTAGTCACCTAAATTCCCTCTGCAGGGCCTGTTAAGTGAGTCCTATATTCTTCCTAGCCTAACAAGCCTAGGAATATTGATAGTAACCCTTAGTTCCTGCTGTTATTATGTCTTCAGGTTGTTCAGTGTCACCAGATCTCCCTGTTTATAATTTATAGCCTGTCTAGGCTGTGACCCTACTGTGTCTCTGGGTGTCTCATCAACCCTTTTAATTTTCTCCAGGTTGGGGGAAGGATTACTGTCACCCTTCTCAACCTACCTGATATTCTCTGTGTGGAAGAAAGATTCACTCACCCTCTTGCCAAGCTGGCCAATGGCCTGCTTCTGAAAGGGGCTTGGCTATTGCTCCTGTTTACCCACTGAAGGTAGCAGACTGTATTCCTATTTTAGGGGCAAGCTCACCTCACTGATGGGAGACTGCTGAGGTCTTCTGTTTGGATGAGGGTTTACTGAGTCTCCCCTTGATACAATATGGTTACAGCACTGCATTCCAACCTGCTAGGGAGAGGAGTGGAAGCCAAAGATCAACAGCAATCCTAGATCCAGGATGTGGGGCATCCCCAAGGGCAGCAGTAGTACTGCAAGGGCATCACCACTGGCTGTAGTTCCTAGGTCCTGTGTGGTGGTAAGCCAGGTTGTCAGGGGTCATAGGAGGGGCCCACATCTGGCCCAGACCCATGCATGCCACTGGCTGGAGTTAAGGTAATGTTTCTCTTATGCTTGCCAGGCAGTTACTTATTTTGCTGAGCTATATCCCTGGCCTTCTACAATGATTTTTAATGTCAATCTTGTTGACATTAACTGGAAGTTGTAAAAACATTCTATCATGTTTTATCTATTTCATATTTGATTGATTTGGTGGCTGAAATCACTCTTAGTAAAATATGCCAAATAAAATTTAAAAACACAAACATTTGAAGCAATTTCTTGAGAAAAAATATTACAGAATACATATTCAATTTCTGATTCTGCAAATCCATTTTTATTTGTGTTTATTTTAAATCAGAGTAGCAAAACTATAAGTCTTATGCAATATGGGGTTTATTACATAAATTTGTTGTAAAATTTTATGGGAAGTACTAGAACGATTCATGTCTAGAAAAGATCAGAAAAAAAAGTCTTCCTGATGTGACTGAAAAAGTTTAAACTTGAGAGAAGCCAAGCATGTTCATCTTTTGTAGTAGAATTACAAAAAGGTGGTTAGTATAAAATCTATAGGAGGTGTTTCAAATAGGAAAGAAAGCAAAATATTTTGTGACCATCCCATAGTTCACACTTCTGACACCAGATGTGTAGCATTCTTTCCCTGAAGATGAAGCACTTGATTTTCCAATGTATCTAAGTTGGGTGTCCTACAATTTAACATATTCTCACACTATCTACCTGGAGATAGCATCAGATTCCACAAGTTAAGATCTCAGTCCCAGAAGAATGACCCTGCTTCAGACAGCAACTTCAATCTCTAGGTCATTTTACCTATGCTGCTTCCCAACCAGCCAGAATGCTTGCCAGGCAGTTACTTATTTTGCTGAGCTATATCCCTGGCCTTTTACAATGATTTTTAATGTCAATCTTGTGCTCCTAAAATTGGAAGTTGTAAAAAGCATTTTATGCTGCCTTCCTCCAGTTTTGTTGCCAGTCAGCCTGGGTTTATTTTGCTTCATTCAGATGGAAATGAAGAATCAGTAAATTGCAAACGTGTTAGCAGTCCTGACATCACAGATGACACCAGATAATGCTGGATGCTAACAACTGGCACAGCTAGCTACTGGTCAGTTCCACTGCTGTTTGCTGGTATTGGTGCTGGGTTATGCTGGACACTATTAGTCAGTTCTGCAGCATGCTGGTTTCCACTGGTAAATTTTCTTAACTGCTGGTCTCTAGAGCTTTTCTGTACTAACAGCCCCTTGTGTTTATTACTCTGGCTTTCAAATTGACTATTTTGTCCATAGTACTCATGATGAAAATCCTGAGTAGACTTCCTGGGTCAATAGATCACAAACAGGTTTACAGCAAAGCATTGTTTTTCTTTTAAAAAAACAAAACACTATGATGCAGCCCAGCAGAGTCAGTGTACTGGAGGAAGCCTTCCTGGACTAACAAGAAAAGTGTGGAGTTCTACTTATATAGTAGTAACAGGCCTGTTATTGGTCCAAATACAGGCCCCTGATTGGTGTAGGACTCCAGGTTAATCTCAACTGTTGGAGCAGCAATACAGTGAGGGGGCAGGGCTGAAAATGGGGAAACTTCTAGATGGCTAGCTTTGGGATTTTAGGTTATTAACAAGGGACTTAGACCTCTCAGTATCTAAACATACCCATTCTGTGGTGCTCCTCCCCCTTCTTCAGAAAGTCAGCAGTGGTTTCTAACATGGCACAAGAAGGAGAAGGATACAGCACTGACAGTGGAACTGCACTAGTGTTAGGGTAGACTGGAGAAGAATGGCTGCTCCACATCCAGGGTGACATGAAAGCAAGTTTCATAGTTCATGGTAGGGTAGCAAAGGGAAGTGAGAGGGACGACATGAAAGCTACTATCCATGCTATGCCATCGTCTAGCTGCTATGGGTAAAAATGGAGGACAGTCAAGATCTTTTATGTCTCATTTTGATTAATAAGTTTGATTAATATTAATATGTATAGAACTGGCTCTACTTACTTTTACGAATTTCCTGTAAAGGGTATTACAAAGGGGTTAGAAAGAAGAGACCGATGCACAGAGCATCTTACCATGAACACTGATTTCTATGCCTTCTTTGGGTGCACAGCAATTCAGGAACTACACAGTTCCTCACCCTCAGAGCTCTATAAAATCAATGCTCTTTGGATGTGGATTTCATTACATGGGCATAGTTGATCAGCTCATTACTCAGTAGTAATCAACTCAGCTTTCAGCACCTTCTCTTTTGCCAGAGTTTGAGAAGAAAGAACTAAATGTTTCGACATCCTAAAATCCTCCCACTCCCCAGCAACCACCTTCCATCTGTACGCTAGTCAAAAGTCCCTTAGTCATCAGACCTTTCATACAAACTATCCTTTTGAGATCTCATAGAGATCCCCTAAATTTTAGGAGATACGTGTCAGGAGCCAAAGGCAGAAACCAAATATGCATTTTAATTTATATTAAAATATCACAGGAAGTTTGATCAGTCTTCATAGATGATGCTTCTGACTTTGAAGGAAAATGTTGGGCAGTGCTAAGAGGAGTCCTGGACTGAGTTAGAAGTGAAGAGGACAGAAATCTGCTGGCATCTTCACTGAGTCTGCTCCTCATAGACTCAAGACCAAATGACATGCAAATTTCTTAAGTGGCAAATGTGAACATGAAACACACAAAGAGGATTCAGAGACTCAGATGCACATTTCCAGATGGTTGAAATTGAAATAGCACTATAAAAATTCATGAACTTTGCTGCATAATTGTAAATAGATTTGCATAATTGTGCTAATATACATCCCATCAGCTGTATTATAGGCATGTGATTTTTTGCTCACTTTTCTCGCTAGCACTTTTTCAGGCTTTTCTTTGGAATATCTAATTGCTTACTAGAAATATTAAACATTTGAAAGTATGATACTCTCATATTTCTTTTTCTTTTAAGAATTTATTCATATCCATTTTGCATTTTTTAGATTTGGCTAACTCTTTTTTCAATAAATTTATATAAGTTCCTTTAATTTTCAAAAAATAATCTAGTAACAAATATCATAGCAGTCACAAGTTATATAATGAAGTTTCAGCTGATGACAAACTCCACAGTGGTGGAATTATACTGGAGTTGAAAAATCTCTGTTATCTACTCATGTCTTAGCTGTCAAAACATTAAGTGCAACACATTGTTCATATGTATATCATAATGTATGGGTGAGACACCTACTACAATGCCAATAGTATAAAAGTATATATCATTGTGTATAGTGTATAATACTTGATAATGAATGATGATATATGGTCTATATTATTATTACAGATTTTGTATTAATTTAGAATATTTTCTTTTGACTTCTCAAGAAAAAAATACTGTGAAATAGTATGCTATGTTTCCCCAGAAATAATCTTATACATCTGTGTTCATTGCACTTTCTGATTGCATCAGATACAGCACAGAGTGATTGCACTATGTCATCTAGGTCTGTGTATGGGCTGTGATGTTTTCATGTCTACAGAATTGCCTGATGATACTTTTCTCAGAATGTGTTACCACCATCAAGTGAAGCCTGGCTATCCTTACCTTCTTAATACTAATGAAGTCACTTGTATATCTATTTTTTTTTTAATTTAGGCTTTCTACATCTAATTTTTTTTCTATTATTTTGATGCTAAAATCACTTTGAAAATTACAGTCACTTTTATCCGTGTAATACAGGTTGATTTTCTTTTATTGGAAGTGATTAGAATCAGAGGGTTTTCAAAGTTTGGAGTTACTGAAGCATTTAATTTAAAAAGATTTGGATTTTGAAGTATTCTGAATTTCAAATTTTTGAATTGGGTGTGCTCACCTTGTAGTCTTACTTTAGAAATAAATATGTTTGGATTTTTCCCCAAAAAGTAACAGTGTGAACTTCAAAATCCCTCTCCCACTTCTTGTTTGCTCTACTATTTTTTTAATATAGAGGAGCACTTTCTTAGTATACCATTTCAGTACATGATGTTTACATTCCTTGAATAGACTTCCTATATATACGTAACACATCTTAATTCTTTTTCATTTGTTTTTTTTCCCTCTCTCAGCATCTCTTGATCCCTTTCACATTTGAGAAAAATATATCCCCTTTCTTTTTATCTAACTTTGATTTGCTTTTTTTATTTATGAAGAATACAGTTGGGAAGGGGGTTTGTGGCTTTTACTATCTCATGTGTCTGCTTTGCAAAGATGAAGGTGATGTTTTCATTTTCGTTTTCTATCTGGTTACTTACATTCTATCTTCTCTTCTGGCAGTCCCTTCTCTACTGAGGGCACATTTCCCTACATCCCTGCCTTAGGCAGGATTTAAGATATTCCAGAGTTTTTTAGCCATTACTCTGACCCGTGAGTAATATTCATGCATTGTGTTCTACTACTATTGGTGGAAAAAAAACTTTCTCCTTTTGTTTTCTTCTCTCTCCCTTTATGCTTCCAACTAACAGACCAATGTTCTCAATTTTAGATTTCTCAAGATACCTTCTTGATCAACATTATTGCCACATCTCTTTACCCCTAACTGCCAAGTAATTTACAGAAAACTTTTGATAAAATTCCTGAAAATCTCTCTAACTAAATTTCAGGAGAGAGGAGAACATTTTGTGCCAAGGAGAAAAGAAATTTATAACAATACTTGTGAAACTAATATACTGTTCCAACCTCGTCAAAATCAATTTATTTGGATTCCTGATTAGGTATTAGAAAAGGGCTTTAAAACCAATTTAAAATGGTTTCAAAGATAAATCTTGTAAATCCTCACTTTAGAATTTGGGAAGAGATGTTACAGATTGGTTTCTTGATAGCATTTTGCAGTCCTATTCAAATATGACATGGAAAATTTCCCATAGTAACTTGCTAAAATATATTGCTTGTAAAAAAAAGAGTACTTAATTTCCAATAGACTTTCAGTAAATGGAGTTCTTTAAATTGTCATGAGAATTTCATAGAAAAATATATATATTTAGGAGCTATGTAGTACAAGGTCATGAATTCTTAATTCTCAAGGATCTTAAAATGATGTCTAATTGCAATTTAGACCATTTAAATGTTTGAATTCATTTTCAAACACATTGCCAAGGAGATGACCCATGAATAATTAAGTTTCTCTCTTTAGTCTCTAAATAACCTTTCTGAAAATAGAGAAGCAAATCTCTTCACTCTTCTACCGAAACTTTTCTCAACTACCAATTCCATTTATAAAAAGTGAATGATTAAAAAGATTATAACACATCCATTTAGTCTTTAAGGCAAGCCTATCCAGAAACTTTCCTTCCAACTAAATGCCCTGTTTTGTGTGAATATTTGCTTCAATTTAGGCTTGGTAATACGCCTCTCAAAACAAAACAAAACAAAACAAAACAACAAGAAAAACTTTTTTATCCATTTATTTTTTTGATGGGCATTGAGGTTATTTCCAAGATTTAACTATTATAAATTGTGCTGCTATAACTATTGGTGAGCATATCACTAGGGTATGCTGGTTTTAATTCTTTTGGGAAGATACCAAGGAATAGACTAGCTGGGAGAAATGAAACCTCTAGTCCTAGTTTTTTGAAGAATCTCTCCACTGATTTCCACAGCAACTGCACAAGTCTACATTCTCATCAGTAGTGGTAAAGTGCACCTTTTATGCCATACCCCTGACAGCATTTATTATTGATTGATTTTTTTATTAATGGCCATTCTCCCTGGAGTGAGATGTAATTTCAGCATTGCTTTAATTTGCATCTCTCTAATGATCAGGGAAGTTGAACATTTTTTCATGTATTTATTTGCAATTTGTACTTCTGCTGAGATGTATCTATTCATTTCAGATTCCTAACTTGGGTTGGGTCTTTAAATTTGGGGGTTCTGATTTTTTCTTACTTCTTTATATGGTCTATTTATTAGTCCCTTACCTAAAAAATAAATGGCTAAGATTTTTTCCTACTCTTTCCACTTTCACTGTGTTGGTTATTTATTTTGCTGTGCAAAAGCTTCTTAATAAGATACTAGTTGTTGAATCTTTGTAGTATTTCCCATGGAGTTGAAGTTTTGCTCAGAAAGTCTTTGCTTACATCTATGTCTTCAAGATTTCTACTTATTCTCTGTTCCACAGATTTAGTGTTTCAGTTTTAATATTTAGAACTTTGATCCATTTTGAGTTTAGTTTAGTGCATGGTGATACACTTGGTTCCTGTTTCTATTGTTAGCATGTGGAAAGCCTGTTTTTTTTTAGCTCCATTTATTAAAGAGACTTTCTTTTTTCCAGTATACATATTGGCCCCTTTGTCAAAAATAAGAAGATGGAGTCTGTTTGAAATGTTTTCTTGCTCTTCTGATCTGTTCTAGTGATCCTCAGGCCTGGTTATTTTTGTTGTTGTTGTTCATTTAGTTTTCTTGGGGGGGGTGTCTGTACCATGCTATTTTATTACAGTAGCTCTGTAGTATAATTTCAAGTTAGGTATTGTGAAGCCCTTGGCCCTTCCTCTATTACCCAAAATTGTTTTTGCTGTTTTAGGTCTCTTCTGGTTCCAAATCAATTTTAGGACTATTTTCTCTAGTTCTGTTTCTACCCTGCCTTAATAAAGGACAGACTTGAGACATTTATAGCTAAAAAGGAAGGGACCTTGAGACCATACTCTTAAGTGAAATAAGTCAGACACACACGTAAATACCATGTTGTCTCTCTGGATGAGAAATTGAAAGTGAAAATAAGAAATAAAATGTATAATAGTATTGTGAAATAGGGAATAGTTGTTCAAAGGGAAAGGTAATGGGGAAGGAATAGAAGGTGAAAAAAATGAGAAAAAACAAGTTTCAAATGGAAACAAAGTTTTTTTAAATGAAGGAAGAGAATTGAGAAGAGGGGAATGAATGGGAATTAAAGAGGAACTAAGATATGATATACAGATATAAATTTCCTACAGTGCATATGATCATAATGTATGATCATAACTTAATTTTATTAAAAATTTAGGTTTGGGTCTAAGTTTTTCTTATGAAATTGGTGGCTGCATATATGGTATTTTCTTAGCCAGGAATTAATAACCTAGATTCATCAAAATGTAGGAAAGAACATCCTAAATTTGTATCACAATTACAATTGAGTTCTGGGTTGCTCAAATATGTGGAAATTCTTCCCCAGGTATAGATGTTACTTATTACGTGATCACTTGCACTTGATTCCTTCCCTGCCTCCACTCATAAATCCTTTCTCCACTCACTGGTCTTTGCTTGCTGTATAATTTTTGCACACCACATCCTCTACACTCTACAATTGGCTTTTTTTAGATTTAATTTAATGATATAGTGGATCTGACTCATCCGAGAAAGGTAATCGTATGTATCATATTTCGGTTCAATGGTATTGTATTAGTAGATTGGAATCAGCTACAGTGGGAATGATTCTGCCACATGATTTGAAAAATTCAAAAATAAAGGTTTGTGGGACTTTTCATTTGGTTTTGAAAGTAATTTTTATATCATTTTATTTGTTTGCTTGTTCCTGGTTAGGATGATTGTGGATATCTACAGGAAAAAAGAAAGCTGCTCTTCAGAATCCTTTTCTGCTTCAATACTTCAAAAATGTCTTCTTAGCCTTTCTCTATTGGTCCTATCAGCTAGTCCACCTCTGCAGACCCAGATTTTACCAAAGACAAAGTAATGCTATTTCATTCCTGTAGTCCAGATTCAGAATTTTCTGTTTGTCACCGGTTGCCTCTGTTCCTTTTGCACATGGCTTTAACCCTGCCCCAGTCCTCTAAAGTAGTCTTAAAATTAATTTCATTTGAATCATCTGGCTTGAATTCTACTTCCTTCTAAAACAGGAATGGTTGTGTAATCATGTTAGCATTTTCCTTTTCTTTTTTTTTTTTCCACGTATTTTTGAGACAGGGTTTCACCATGCATTTCAGGCCAGTGATTCACCTGCTTCCGCTTCCTGAGTGCTGGTGATACAGATGGTGCCAATGATAGTGTTTTCCGAAATGGCCCAAATGTGGCCTTAAATTTTGCTAAATATTATGCCTCTGGAGGCTCCTATCATTGTATGGGGTATAGTATGCAGCATAAATTATTTCAAATCTGTATGCTGGGCTGGGGATCATGGTATTTCCTTTTTAAAGTTATGTATATTGTCATTTTCACTTTGACTGATTTAAAGTTTACAGGTCAAATGTTTAGCTGTGGGCTATCTGCTGGTGATATTTCTACCCCAGGCAGAGATAACATTGTTTTCTTCTAATTTCAAATCACAGTGTTTTCTTTTTTCTTCAGAATCTGAAAGAATTCATGGTTGTTACCTAAATTAATGTGTTGCCAAATAACTGACTTTATTTCATATGGATGGGAAAAAAATGAAGATTATTTTAATTTTTTGAAACATCCAGCTCTGATGAGAGACACATGAGGATGGATAATGTCTGCTCTTCCTTTTTATAACCCTTTAGTTATTAAAGAAATATTTGGGCCTAACAAAATGCAACATGCAACTTAGTTCCTTCCCTATTTTTGTTCATTTTTTGACAAGGCAGAGTTTTAAACAGTAGAAATTACATCTTTTAGCATCAGATATCCCTTTTAAAGGTTGGCTAATTTGACAGATATTAAACTGTACATAATTTATTTCAGAGTTTAAAAACACTTTACCTAAAGATCATATATCAAGTGAAAATATTTTATACACTATCTCTCTCAGGATATTCATTTTCTTTGCCAGTTTTATTTGATTCTCAGACGAACATACCTCCATTTGACATTCTATCTTTTGAAATACCTTTATGTCAATTACCTGCATCAAAATTATATATTATTGCTAAAAATAGTGATAATTATTTATTCCTGGGTGTAGGAATGAAAAAAATGCCTTTTTTTCCAACCAGAGTTCATATTCATGTGCAGAATCTCTCTAACTTCTCACTGTTTTATGCATTTCTGCATTGAGAGAGATGCATTGGAAATAGGTTTATGAGAGTCAAGACTGCTCCCCTGACTTCAGTGTATAAATGCATATATGTATCCTTTTGGTACTCTATCTCTGGAAAACCCTTATGAACATGGATATGGAGGCAGGTAATCAAATCAGGCACTACTGATTTGATTTGTTGGGAGATATAGAATAATAGTTTTTTTTTATTTTGTAAAGGTAAGAATAATTAAATAAATAAACGAATCATCTTAAAATTATAGCAGTTTCTCTTTCATAGATTTTCATCTTTTGAGCCTGTATCAAGTAAGAAGTTAAAGGGGTAAGATTAAAATGAGAAAAAATATTCCTCAAGAGTAAAATTCTATACATTGATAGTCTATTAGGTTAAGATGGCAATAAATGTGTCAGTGGAAGCAATGGAGGGTTATATCTTGGGAAAGGAGCAAAAAAAGAGATACTAAACGTGATAAAAAACTATGATTCAAATCAGCATGGTGGTGCATTCTTGTAATCCCAATAGTTTTGGAGGTTCAATCAGGAGGATTGCAAGTTTTAGCTCAGACTTTGCAATTTAGGGACTTAGGTAGATCCTGTCTCAAAATAAAAATAAGTAAATAAATAAAAAAGGGCTAGGAATATAGCTTAGTGTGAAGGCTGTGGTGAAATCCTCAAGTATTAAAAACAATTACAATTTGATACTGACAACTCATTCTTTCTGAGATCTGTGTAGCCATGAATACAAATATGGAGTTATGAGTGGGTTGAACCATTCATAATGAAGAGTAAGAAAAATGTGTTGATTATATGTTGATGCCAGAATATATGACATTCAATATAACAATAAAAACAATGGGACTATTCAGATTATTAACCAGAACAATGGGCAGATAACAGTTAAAAATAACTAAGATTCAATATGTAAATATTCACTAAAATGGAGAAAGGGAGCAAAATGAATAGGATGATGAGAATTATACTAGACAATTCATGAAGAATCCATGAAAATTTTATAAAAATGCAAAGATTCATAGTCCCTAAAATTCAGAATTCAGACAAAGGTATAATCTATACACTGGACAAAGCAGAAGATAGAAATAGTCCCTGAAAATACTTAACTGTAATGAGACAGTAGAATA
>PVJX010011105.1:0-54587 GCA_004027295.1 Dolichotis patagonum | reverse complement strand
TTTCACTCACAGACTGTATTGTTTTTCTTGTCCTTTTCTTTTAAAATGGAAAAAATAAAAACAATGATACAGAATTTCAAAACAAAATAATTGGAGATTAAAATGATTAATATGTTGCATACTGTTATTTTCAAAGAAGTTGCTCAGATTACAAGATATAGACATGAAAAAATGATCAAACAATGGAAGCACAAAGTGTCCTTTTTGATAAACTAATACAGATTAGAAGTATAATTATCTATTGTATATATGTATATATGTATATTTGATACTGCATATATATAGTATTGTGCATATATATACACTATATTTATATCTATATCTATATCTATATATATATATATATATAGATTAATTTCAGACTTGAAATCTCTTCAGATTTTACTCAGGGATTGTATTATTTTTTTCCTTTTCTTTTAAAATGAAAAAATTAAAAACAATGATACAGAATTTCAAAACAAAATAATTGGAGATTAAAATAATTAATATGGTGCATATATATATATAGTCTTTTCCATTCTTTTTTTTTAAAAAATTTTTATTTTAAAGAGAGTAAAATTAAACACAACAAAGCAGAACACAAGAAAGCAATATAAGAGACATAAATTTCAAAGCAAGACAATCAGAGATCTTCACTATCTATCATATTGTCTCTTGTTTTCTTCCAAATAGTTGTCCATAACTTCACATACAGAAAATTCACATGAAAAACATAGTATAGAAGTGATCTGAACAGGGTAAGGAAGGCGTTTTAGGTCTTCAAAACCAGACAATAGGGAAGCCAACAATGGCTGTCAAAGTGTCTCTCATTCTCTTCAAAATAACTGTCAATACCTTCATGTATGTTGAACTTAAACAAAACAAAACAAAACAAAACAGGCTAACATCACTCTGAACAAAGAATAATAATATTGCTGGATTTCACTTCATGATGCTGTGGAATCAGCACTGGGTACCTTAGTGTCTCTTCTTCTTCAAAGTAGTTGTTCATTTCATCATGTGCTATATAATCAGTTCTCATAAACTGTTTATAGGTTCTATGCATGCATGAGTCTCTACATGTATTTATATCCTTTCTGTATTAGAGGAAAAACAAAACATAGCAAGACAAAACAAAACAAATTCCTATTAAAAACATGAAACAAAAGAGTCATATAAAACCACAGTATAAGGTGATCTACAATGGTTACTGTGTTGTCTTTTATTATCTTCAATAGAATTGTCCATATCATCAGGCATATATAATTGAATATATCAGTACATAACAATATTAATAAAAATAAAACACTGTAGACAGTATAAGACTTCAAAAGCAGATAATAATCAAATCATAGTAGGTATCCTAGTGAATCTTGTTATCTTCAGTGTAGGTGCCTATACTCTCAGACTTGATACTATCAATCATAACAGATATGAATATAATCTGTCAATAGAAAACAGCAATCTAACAAACCAGATTCATTTGAGATCAGTCATGATAAAACAGTGTAAGTTATACAGGGCTTCAGATTAAGTTAATAAGAAATTAAGGATGATTACCATACTATATCTTATTTTTGGGATAGCTGTCTGTGCCCTCAAATCTAGTACAAGTAGACAAACTGGAACAGAATACAATCCATCTAAACAGAGCAGTGTGAGTAATGTGGGTTTTAGATCCTGATAAACTGTTGACAATATCCTCTGCCTTCTTTTTTTAGACTATTCCTCCCCTTTCACTCCCACAGGGTGCTGTGCATTTTGGGTCCCATCAAACCTCTCAGTTTTTAGATGGGGGGGCAACCTGCTATTTACCTAAGTGGTTCCAAACCTTCTCACTCCTGGAATTGATCTTGTATTCTTTTACCTACAAAAGCCTCAAGGTTTTCTTTTGCTATAGCTGAGTAGTTCTCTACTGCACATAAGTATCCTGTCTTTCCAATCTATCTGCAGGTGCTGGTCGAGTTGTCCTTATTTCTCTCTGGTTCACTGTCACTTACAGCATTGTTTTCTCTTATTTGATTTTTGGCCCATAAACCCTTTTTCAGGTTAATTATATTTCCTATACAGAGCATCTCAGAGGACCCTGCCTCCTGATCTACTCTGGCCGTGTTTCTTTTTTCTTTTCTTTTCTTTTCTTTTTTTTTTTTAGTGTATCAAGGCCATCTATGTTAGAGATTATAGCCAAACTTCTCTGCCTCATTTCTGCTATGCTATTTTTCTGACAATGACTGTCTACTTTCAATCTGCGCTGGAGGTTATTTTCTTTCAGGGCTTGGAATAGTTCATTCCAAGCTCTTCTTGATTTGATGGTCTGTGTCAAGAAGTCTGACATAATTTTGATGGGTTTTCCTTTATAGGTGATCTTTTTTTTCTCTGAAAGTTTTTAATATTCTGTTCTTATATTGAATTTCTGGGATCTTGATTATTATATGTCTAGGTATAGCTCTGTTTTGGTTGTAGGTGGCTGGAGTTCTGTATGCTTCATACATCTGAATATCATTTCCTTTTCCTATGCTTGGGAAGTTTTCCTTAATTGTTTCTGTGAATAGCCTTTGTAATGCCTTTGTTTTGACTCTTGCTTCTTCACTCACGTTTTTTATTCTTAGGTTACAGTCCTCTTGTCGACTTCTAGCCTTCTTATTGTTACTTCCTGTTTCCTTGTTATTTTTAAGAGATCTTTCCTTTCATGATCACACATTGCAAACCTGTCTTCAAGTTTTGATAGTCTATCCTTAGTTTCTTTCAAGCAGTTTTGCCAGCTTTCAATGCAGTTTTAATTCCTGGTAATCTCCTTGAATCTGCTTCATGTATGCAAGGTTATCTTTATATTCTTCATCAAATGTTTCTCTCCTTTTTTTGTGTTCCTCCATTCTTCCATCTATGCCTTCTTTTTTTTTTAATTTTAATTTAAAAAGAATAAAATAAAAGAGGGCAGTACGGAGCAGATCAGAACAGGACAACATAGGCAACACAGTACTTTACATTAGGACAACCGGACATCAACAGTAGCTATCACAATATCTCTTACTCTGCTATAGTTGAGCATAGTTTCAAATACAGTAATATCAAACATAACAAAATAGTATAAAGCCATGCAAAGAGTGAAAGAATTACAGGGCTTTCTGAACCGAATAACAAAAAATGATCAATGGGTACTATAATATCTCATTTTCGATAGAAAAATTTTCGATAGAAAAATGTGATAGATAGAACCAATGGTAGTAGAATAGAAGCATGGTAGGACACAGAAGAGCTTTTGCACTCATCTACGAGGTCCCAAAGATATCTCTTTATGTCTGCTGATGCTGTGTTTGATATTGCATGTTTGCTGCACTCAATCTCATTTGTATTTACGTCTCCTGGATCAATATTCTCAGGGTTGGGGACTGGGGGATTTTTCTTATTTCTTTCTCTTATCATGTTTTTGGTTTCTTCCATACAGGTGTATATGGAGGTCCCAGCCCCTTTGCTTGTTGGTTATGGTTCCTCTGAAGCTTTGCTGTTGGTCACTGAGGTGCAAGCAGGGGCAGTGTATGCTGACTCCCCTCTGGACCAGGCAACCTCTGGGGGCATTCACTGCATTAGTGTGTGCTGTGCATAGGGAACCAGTTTGGGATGACTTATTGGGTCCTGGCAAGGGGTGTGACCCAGGCCAAGTAGATCTCACCAATCTGCTCTGAGATGGGAGCAACCAGCTGAAGTCACTGCTATTCCTAGTTCCCAATTCCAACATGTTGTCCAGTTGGTCGCACCTTTCCCATGGGAAGGTCTTATTCCCATGAGATAAGACCTATGGTCACTCACCGTGGGTTAATGAAGGTCCCTCAATGGCTCCATTCTTCGTTGGGCTCACTGACCTCCAACTTCAACGCAGCAGTGGTGCAATTTTGCGTTGGCGCAAGTTCAGGCCGCTCAAGCCAGACTCAGCAGCATGAATTCAGCGGCTCAGCGAGAGTGTTATGACCACTAATCTTAGCTTCTCTAATGGTAGCCCTTGGACTAAGTGTTTGACCAGCTCTTTTCCCTTCAGTTTCTTCCTGGATCAAGAGAATCCATCTGCCTCTGTCTGGACCTCTCCAGAATGTTTTATTCCTGATCTAGGTTGTCTCTCTCAGGGAGGCTCTATATCCTGCTGCTTATCAGTCCACCATCTTTAGCTCCTCTTCCATTCTTTCTTTCCCTTTTCCCTTAAACCAGTAGTTCCTTTTGAGCAGTTTCTTCCACTTTTGCTATCATAATATCTACTGTACATTTCAGATCTTATTTACTCTTTCAACTATTTGAACAAGGAAGACAATACCAGCAAGTTTACACATATCTATCTGATTTATTTCACTAATGAGTATGGTCTCAAGTTACATCCATTTACCTATAAAAGTCTGATTTATTATTCTTTGTAGCTGAGTAGTACTCCACTATATAAAAATACCACATCTGTTTTTTATCCATTTTGTGGTTAGTGGACATTTGGGTTGTTTGCAAGATTTAACTATTATAAATTGTGCTTCCATAAACACAGGTGCATATATATCACTGTGGTATGATGTTTCCCCAAAAGGGGGAATAGCTGGATTGAATGGAACCTCCAATCCTAGTCTTTTGAGGAACCTCCACACTGATTTCCATAGTAGTTGCACCAGTCTACACTCCTACAAAGAGTGAAGAAAGTTTTCTTTTTAGCCACAACCCCTCCAGCATTTGTTATTGGTTGATTTCTTAATAATAGCCATTCTTCTTCCTAGACTGAGATGGAATCTTAATGTTGTTTTAATTTGCATTTCCCTACTGGCCAATGATGTTGAACATTTTTTATATATTTATTTTCCATTTGTATTTGTTCATCTGAGAAGTGCATATTTGTGTCAGAGCACATTTCTGGATTCGGTCTTTGAATTTTGGGGATCTGATTTTTTAATTCTTTATATATTATAGATAAAGTCCTTTGTCTGAGGGACAGTTGGCTAATTATTTTTCCAATTTTGTGGGTTGCATTTTCACTTTTTTGATGATTTCTTTTGATATGCAAAACTTTTAAATAAGATATGATCGCAGTTGTTCATTCTTTGAAGTATTTCCTGTGCCATTTGGGTTTTGTTCATGAGCTGTCTGTCTACACCTGTATGTTTAAGATTTCTACTTGTCTTTCAGTAGTGTTCTTGTTTTAATATTAAGATCTTTGATCCATTTTTACTTTAGTTTAGTACATGATGATAGATGTGTATAGTTTTAGTCTTTGGCATAAAGCCAGTTCATTCCAGTACCATTTATTATATAGGCTATCTTTCTTGCAGAGAATGTGTTTGGCCCCTTTGTCAAACATAACGTCTTTGTAGTTGTATCTGCATCTTCTAATCTTTTCTGCTAATACTCATATCTTTTTTTTCTTTTTGCCCGTACCATGCTGATTTTATCACAGTAGCACTGTAGTGTAATTTCAAGTCAGGGATTGTGATGCCTCCTCCCTTGCCTTTGTTGCCAGAGTTGCCTTTGCTATTCTAGGTCTCTTCTGCTCTCAAATGAATTTTAGGAGTGTTTTCTCTAGATCTGTGAGGTATGTTAATGGTATTTTGATTGAGATTGTATTAAACTGTATAATGGTTTTGGGAGTATGACCATTTTCACAATGTTGATTCTTCCTAACCATGTGCAAGAGATATCTCCATTTTCTGATATCCTTTTTAATCTCATTTTTCAGAATATTATAATTTTCAATATGTAGATCTTTAACACCCTTTGTTAGACTGATTCTTAAGTATTTCATTTTGTTGTGTGCTATTTTGAAAGTTGTTGTTTACCTAATTTCTCTGTAAGTGAGTTTGTTAACTGTATATAAGAGTGCTATTGATATTTGAATGCTGACTTTGTATTGAGCTAAGTAGCTGAATTTGCTCATAAACCCTAGTAGTTGTTTGGTGGAGTTTTTGGGGTCTTCTATGTGTAGTATCATGTCATCTGCAAATAAGGATATCTCTTGTCTAATTCATCTTGTAAATATTTCCAGAAATATGCAAATAGTAGTGGTGAAGGGTGACATCCTTGTCTTCTTCTTGATTTCAGAGTGAAAAGTTTCAGTTTTTGTCCACTTTTATGATGTTGGTTGTTGGTTTGTCATAGATGGCATTTATCAGATGAAGGTAAAGACCATCTATTTCAATTTTCTCTGGGGTATTTATCATGAATGAGTATCGGAACTTATCAAAAGTTTATGCTTCATCTGTTAAGATGATCATGTGATGTTTGTCATTGTTTCTACTGATATGTTGTATTATGTTTATTGATTTGTATATTTTGAACCATCCATGCACTTCTGGGATGAATCCCACTTGTTCATAATGTGTAATCATCTAGATGATTTGCTCTATTCTGTTGGGTAGTATTTTATCAAGAATCTTTGCATCTATGTTCCTTAGGGAGGTTATCCTGTAGTTCTCTTTTCTGGTTAGGTCTTTCTCTGGTTTTGGTATGCATATAAAACTTGCCTCTAGAAATTAGTTAGGGAGAATTGCTTCCCTTTCAATGTCATGAAAGAGTTTGAGGTATATTGGCATTAAACCTTCTCTAAAATTCTTGTAGAATTCAGGCTTTTCTTTGTTGGTAAGTTTTTAATTACATTTTCAATTTCAGTAACTGATATTGTGTTATTTGAAATTGTTGTGTCTTCTTGATTCAGATTTGCTAATTCATAAATTTCTAAGTATCTGTCCATTTCTTCTGTATCATCCATCCTATGTAAGTAAATATTTTGAATTAGGTATAGATGGTCTTTTGAATTTCCACAGGATCTGTAGTGAATTCACCCTTTTCATTCCTCATTGCATGTATTCAACATTTTTTTCTTTTCTTTTTGTGGTTGGCTAGTGTTTTAATCAATTTTTATTCTTTCAAAGAATCACTTCTTCAATTCCTTTATTCTTTGTATCATTTTCTTATTCTCAATTGAATTAATTTCTGCTCTGATCTTGTAATTTTCTCCCTTCCATTAGCTTTGGACTTGGTTTGCTCTTCTTTTCCTAGAAGGTTGAAGTGCAGCATTAGGTTGTTTGTTTGTGCTCATTGTATTTTCCTGATGTGAGAGTTTACTGCTATAAGTTTTCTTATAGGATTATTTTCATTGCATCTCACTGGTTTCAGTATGTTGTATTTGCATTTTCATTTGATATTAGATATTTTTCAGTTTCCTCTTTAATTTCATATGTGACCTATTGGTTGTTCAAGAGGGTGTTATTAATTTCTTTGATTTTATGGAGTTTTTGTGGTTTCTTTACCATTAAATTCCAAAATAATTCCATTATGGTCAATATGCATGGGATAAATTGAAATCCTTTTCATTTATTTAAGCATATTCTATGGGCTAGAGCATGGTCTATTTTAGATATGGATTTTCCTTTGTAGATGATCTGTGTCTTTTCTCTAACAGCTTTTAATATTCTGTTCTTGTGCTGAATATCTGGGATCTCAGTTATTATGTCTGGGTGTAGATTTATTTTGGTTATGGCTGATTGGAGTCTATATGCCTCACTCATCTCTGTGTTAGATTCTATTGCCATGTTTGGGAAATTTTTTGGTATTAATTCATTCAACAGTTTTTTTAAAATGTCACTTGTGTTGATTCCTGCTTTTTCATTAACGTCTACTCTTTTTTTGTACCAGGGATTGAACTCACAACCTTGTGTTTGCCAGGCAGGTGCTTACACTACTGAGCTAAACCCCCTGCAAAACCTACCAATATTATATTGCTTTTATTTGCACCGTCTTGAAGCTGTTGAATTCTTATTTGATCACCCCTTTTTATTTTAAGAGATATTTCCTTGCATGATCACTAGCCTTGATCCTGTCTTCAAGGTTTGAAATTTTATCTTCAGTCTTGTTCAAGCAGTTTTGCCAGTTTTCAATGGAATTTTTAATCTCCTGGATATCTCTTTTAAATCTGTTTCATGTATTCAGTTTCTTTCCTATGTTGTTCATTCAAGGTTTCCATCATTTTCCTATTTTCCTGTATTTTTTTAAAATTTTACTTAAAGAGAAAAAACAAAAAAGAAAACAACCAAACAAAACAGAAAAATGGTGACAACAATACAGAATTCCAAAGGCAAAAAATAAAAGAACAACAACAAAGCAAAAACAAAAACACTAAGAAATCACCACTTGATAAGTTACACACTGTCATCATTGGATATAGTTGTTCAAGTTACAAAATTAAAGCATACAAAGTAGACATTCAAACAGTGAGACTGTTAACAGTTCTGCTCAACAATCTAACAAAAACAGTAATGTGGTCATCTATCTTGCACACTTAAACATACATGCAATTATGTCCTTTAAAGCACTTTCTTTTCCTCTCTCTCTCTCTCTCTCTCTCTCTCTCTCTATATATATATATATATATATATATATATATATATAAATTTTATTTTAAGGGGGGTAAAATTAAACACAACAAAACAGAACAGAATGGGACATAAGAAAGCATAAATTTCAAAGCTAGACAACCAGGGATCATCACTATCTGTCATATTGTCTCTTGTTTTCTTCCAAATGGTCATCCATATCTTTGCATATGGGGAGCTCATACTAAATACCATAGCCAATCATCTATGTCTTCTTTGGGTAGGCTGAGAAATTCCTTCACTATAGTTGCCATTTCTTTTTTGTAAACTGAGAGGTTATTTCTGATCTGCTTTCCTCTATAGCCTCATGAATTTGTTTCTTTACTTCACTTAGTATTTTTTCAGAAATTTCAGGTATGTATCTTCCAATATCTTTTATGTCAGTGTCTCCTATACTTGCTCTGGATGGGCTAAAGTTCTGAGATTATTGTATTTTGGTTTTTCATCTTGTCATTTTCAGCTCTAATTTAATATTTTGTTGTGTTTTTTTTTCAATTTCACTAGTCTTGCCTGTCCATCCTGTGTGTCTTAGTCATTGTTCACTTGTGTGACTGGCATGTACCCAGTCACCAAGTCTCATAATGTAGGGGAGAGGCCAGTCACCTTAATTCCTCCTATGGACCCAGTAGGGTGAGTCTTGGATTCTTCCTGGACTGTCTGGCCTAGAAGTATTGATGTGAACCAACCCTTGGCTTATAGTGTTACTGATGCTTCTGACTTTTCCAAACAGATGCACTCTCACAGGACTATCCGAGATCCTCTGGTTGGACAGAAGGGACATCAGTGCTCTCACAGGACTGCCTGGGGTAATCAGGATACAGGTACTGTTTGTTAAGTTTTATACAGTACACATATACACATATTAATATACACATATTAATAGCACATTTTATTATACACATATTAATAACATATTTCATAAAGAATAAAAGTAAAGTTTAGTTAAGCAAACTTTTAAAAAATCCTGTCTCTGTCTCATGAAGTTCCATCAATGAACTATTTTACTGGACATTCTCTAAATCTCTGCTGATTGGCTTTCCAGCTTACTGTAGCGAATACGTTGGAGTCACTGTGTCTTGTGCTGGTGGGCCTCTGGCAACTTCACATCTGTCTCATAGAATCAGATACTGTGCATACCAGATACAGCTCAGGCCCAAACTAAAATACTTGACAAATACAGCGTCTAATTTACAGGAATTCTAAAAACTGAAAGAACTAACTGTTTAAAAAAACATCCTTCATGAGTGCTTCACTATATATTTTGAAAAATATAAAACATATGTAACATACATAGCTTCCCCCCTAAAAAGGCTTAAAATTTCACAGAAATGCTTATATTTGCTGTAAGTAAAGAAATACATTTCAATCCTTACTATAAGATATTTGTCTTAATTAATCATACATTTGATTATATGTAGATTTCAGTCTTGTATGAGTCCGTAGGAAAAGTGGATGAAGCCTGAGTCTTTAAAATAATAGAAATTGACGCTTCTGTTTAAAAGTTGTACAGTGATAGGCAACTGCAATTTATGGCTAGAGGCACAGTTTAACTACAGGAAATTAAACTGAGGCTCTTGCACATAGGAAGCCAAAACATTGTCTCCAAAGGAACAATTTTTTTTTTAATCTGGGAATTTTTCTGAAATAACCAACACCCTCACATCTTTTTCATAAATTATTTTCCCTCCTTCTTACTGGGATTAGAGGTGGGAGTATGAGGTGAAGAGAATTAAACCAAAATTGCAGTTCCTTCCAAACAGGTCAGCCCATGTTTATTAGAGGGGTCTAAAGAGAACAGAGACTTGGAGACCAAATTAGAAAATGATTTATACCCACAAATAAGGTGCAGGTTTTGATGTTCAACTGACAGAATAAAGAAAAAAAACCAGAAAAACAAGTAAGAGCATATAACAATTCTCACAAAATCCTTGCTGTGATCTGGGTTCAGATAATTGTCACTGTGTTACAGTAGTTTGTGAGTGGAAAGTGTGACTTTATGTTTTCTTAATTGTCAATATACTTTATTTTTATTTATACAGGTTTGCAATACATGGTGATTACATTCATGTTAGAGAATAGGCATGTGTATGTAACTCATGTTAATTCTTTTGCCTCCTCTCCCCTATCCTTCCTCCCAGCTCCCTCCATCTCTTAGTCCTCCTCCCATCTGCAAAAGTTCTATCTGCCTATGTTCTACTGTCTATATTTTATTTAACTCTTTATTTATACTTTGGACTTCTCATATAAGTGAAAGTATGTTATAGTTAAGCTTGTATGTCTGATTTATTTCACTTAACATTATGGTCTCAAATTGCTTTAAAGTCATAATCTATGATTAAAATGCTTAAATCAAGTAAATATTCCTACTACTATATATTTTGAAAAATATAAAACATATGTAACATACATAGCTTCCCCCCTAAAAAGGCTTAAAATTAAAAATATTCTTCCAATATTTTTTCAGGCTAAACTGAGCTCCAAAAAATTGTTTTACTCTTTGGTACATCGTTGAAATTCAGTATCTTTAACACTTCTCCCCTTTTGTATCTTGACCTTTTATCCACATCTAGCTTAAACACCATAAGGCTGACACTAGATAGGTCACAGGGATTTTTAGTTTTGTTCATAATTGGAAAACAGAGGATAATAAAAATAAGTAACAGAGAGATTGCAAAAGTTAAAGAATTTTATTATGCTCTCTTTATATGTTTTTATGCTCATCGTCTTTGTTTTACATTTTCCAACTTCCTTATGTAGTGATAAAAGAAAATCTCTGTGGACTTGCAGTATTTGCTTTAATTCCTCAGTCTGCAGTATAGCAGACATCTTTCATTCACCAAATCCCCATTCTGCATCCTACAGTAGGCTACATGGATGTGTGCTTACTTTTCTTCCGATAGGCTTCTCTTCCCAGGAAGTAGATTCAAGTCCAAAGTCAGTTGAACAGAGACAGGAACTCTCATTTCCTTCTTTTCTCTTTCCCATCTTAAATTCATTTCCTACAAATGAAATAGTTGCATTGCTGTGGACTTTCTGCCAGTATTTTACTAAATACTATTTAGTAAAATTTACTAAATTTAGTATAATTTACTAAAATAAATACTTCTATTTTAGAAAAATTATATCCTTAATAGCACACAAAATAACTTGCAGAGTTTAAAATAATAGAAGACCGAAAGAATGGGTATGATATTATGGCAAAAAAATTACTCATGTTTGTTCATTCATCCCTTGAGCTTAATATTACCAGGCATGAAGAATGTAATAAAGATTTTTAAAGTATTTAATAAAAAATAAGGATAGTAAGTAATCAAAAACCTAATGTGAGTTATAGCTCAGGTAATCAGAGATTCAAGGATTCTCTGAGGAGCTGACATCTTCCTATGGAATCTGGAGACATTTTATTAATTACACATACAGAGTTGTGTTTAACAGAATTGTGAAGGATTCAGAGAAGAACTAATACTAAAAAAAGAATAAAATTATTGTCTCAGCTTTCTATTTGAAATTACTGCAATATAATTTACTATATATATATAGTATACTATATATATGCAATATAATGTACTATATTGAGCTTATAGTTTTTTCCCTAGGATTTTTACGTATGTACACAAGCAAAAAATGTTCTTCTGGGGTTGTACAACTATTATTTTGAATATACTTGACTTCATAGCAGTTCAGTAATATGATATAATAAGAACTTCTATCACTTAGGATATTTGCGTAAAATACCTCAGAATTAGTGTGTTTATTTTCCTTAATTTAGAGGTCCTTTAATATAATATTATTTCTTATTCTGTGTAAGAAAATTGCATGATGGCATGGCATACTCTATTGTCTCAGAGAAGGCTGAGGAGGACTATATGAACTTAATGGACTAACATTCGTTAGAGATATAAATTAATGGACTGGAGAATTAGTCAAACCTGTGGTGGTTTAAAGGTTGTCCACAAATTTTTGACCCTCTTTCCACTGAGAAGTGAGATGACCACATCTTTTAAATCAGACAAGGTATGCTTCTGCTGAGACGCATAGACTGTGGCAAAATTAATGCCACATTTCCTAGGCAAGGTTAGGGGAATCCACACAGCTTTCATCTGGGTTTCTTGGAATAATCCTTAGTGGGACTCTAAAATGAATATATAAAATCCTGCTACCATGAATAAAGAAAATTCAGACCACACAACAATGTCGCATATAGATACATCAGTGATCTTCTGTAACTGAGGGGTAGCTGAAAATTGAAACCATGCATTGTGAAATTGTCTCCATGCCATTCCTTCACTCACCTCCCAAGTTCTCTCAGACATAGAATTCTCCCAGATGACGTCTCAGACAACACAATACCTACACAAGTCATCACTGTTGTTTCCCGACCAAATTCTTGACTCTTAGATGCTGGGAACAAAATCAAATGATTGACCTTAACCCTGAAATTCTGGACTAGTTTGCTAAGCAGTTTCGATGATTAGTGCAATCCCTGTCTTCCTAGAGATTTCTTCCAATAATGGCAAATGAAAATATAGTCTTCAGTAGAAACATGACTCAGAAATTATCTTGATTAGAGGTGGTTAGGGTTAACAATACTTAGGAGAAACCATTAGGAAATGGAGCTTATTGACTGTCCTACATTCTTCCATTAGTCTGGTGGCTTTTGTGCCTGTCTGAAGTGGCAGGTTTTGAACATCCACACTTTAGCATCTGTGAATGAAGTCTGAACACAGTACTAATGATACTTTACAGAGCTAGTTAGTACAATGCACTAGTATAGGCTTTTATTGTCATACTTCATAGCCATCTAAATCATAGACAGATCAGGAGTTTGGGAGAAGGAAAGATAAAAATATGTTTTTCTTTGCTATTATTCAGTGAATCAGTGGGAGAAAGCAAAGCACCCACTGACTGTGGAAAAATAGTCTTTGGTGATCTTTGTGAAAAACAGTCCTGCAAACCCATTCTTCCTATGACTGATCAAAGGCATGGCCTCAGTTACCAGTTCTTTTGATGGAATAATTAAGAAACACTTTAGGGATTTTATCACTAGTATTAAGTTGCTCTTTACCAAATAGAAACCAGTATAAATTTTAAACAAAATATTTAAATCATACCATAAAAATGTCAGATGTTGATATTGGCTATGGCTATTCAAATATAAATACAAATAGATCAAACATAACATTTATCACACTAAATATCACACTCAAAGGAAAAGCATTTTAGAGATCTGACCCCCAAAGCTATCAAAAGTGAATACTGCTTCAGCCTCCTAGAAAACAATTCTTAAAAGTTCTCGGTGAAAGCACATAAGAAACAATAGACGAGGAAGATGTTCAGAACACATTCTTTCTTTGTCTACACTTTCCCAGAAGACTGCCTCATACACACCAGACACTCAATAAATATTTTTGAATAAACACAGAAGAAATGAATCAGTGTAGGGACAGTTCTAGTATAATCATTGTCTATGTCAACCTGCTCATTGCTTCTGCAAAAACATGTTTAAAGAGAAACCACTCTGAAGAACCCTGAGTCCTGTATATTCCTCTTGGTCCCTTTTCTATAACTTTATCTCCTTGTAACTGACTCTCCCATTCTTTGTCTTCTGCCCATCACCGACTTCCTGTTCCAATGCTTGCAGTTTCTTACTCTGGTTGCTCAATTTCCTGATTTCAGTTCTGCTACTCTTGTTGATATGCTACTAAATCTACTGTAATGATCCTTTTTAGTTGACATTTCTTGGACCGTCTTCTGTTACTGTCCAACTCCTTACACAAACTTCAAGTAGGACACTAGGATTCAGTCAGCCAATGATTCTCTTCAAAATTTATAATGAACTCAGGGTTATAACAGATGATTTCTATTATGTTTCTTATCTTGCTCAACATGATGTTTTTAGAAGCTTTATTCAGAAATTAATATTACAATACACTTGACTCTCACTTACCTGCCTTTCATTTATAATTGCAATACTTACCCAAAGACTTGAATTCATATTATTAATCTACATATTTACCATTTCGTGTTGAGAAAATAATTCACATTACCACCAAAACTTCAAAAATCTAATAAAGTTGCATACAGTGACAATGTCCAATGCAAATTTTCAGAAAGAATGCGTTTTACTTTATACAGTATGTTTTAAATTATTTTGATGGATGATTAGCATTAAATGCTTATAAACTAGTGTTTTAAAAAATACTACACAATTATCAACAATGTTAAGTCATGTCAAACAAGATGCATATTTATGATATGCATCCTGGAAACTTTTTAAGTGTGTGCTACCCTATTTTTGTTTTTGAAGTCATTTTGTTAATCACTCTTTATGCACACATGCATGCACACACACACACACACACATACACACACACACACACACACACACACACACACACACAAGTAAAGGAACCCAGAGAGTAATATATTTCATCAAATCCCATTGTTTTCACTTATCTGTGCATACTTTGGTTTTATCTCTATTCTTAAAAATGAAAAGTGGCAAAATAAAATGTATAGGTTGATCTTTCATATCAGTTGATAGGACTCTCTTATCTCTTGCAAATATTCACAAACTAAAATAACGAAAACTACTGTAGGATTTTTGGAATGCTGATTCAGTCCATCATCTTAGCACTTGAAAAATCTGGATGAGGTGAAAACAATTCTGATGGCCAATTCATTCACTTTAATCAAAATCCTTTGAAGGTGGGGTGAGCAACAGACTTGTAAACACTGGTAAGTCTAATGTGCAGTTAAAAACTACTGATTTAGAATATGCAGCATGTTACTGTGATTTTCTCCTCTTTGCTCAAAGAAAGGATGATTTTTATGTGATCATGAAAGAATGAAACAAAAGTATGTAAAAGAAAAAATTTCAGAAGGATGAAGTAATCTGAAAAGATACCTGCTTTGTAACTTGATAAACTATTTTCAAAAATTTAAAAAAATGTTCAGCTTTAGCTCACTTTGAGATTCATAGACGTTTTAATAAGTTCCCACAGCTACAAAATAACCATGAAGGGTTTCTATTGTCAACAACCTATTCTAGGCTTTCAACTGCATTCCTTGTGTGCTGTTTTCTAAAGATAATGCCATTTTTATTATTTGCTGTTTAATGTTAATTACTTTTGTACTTTAGAATCTCTCACAATGCATTTTGGAATCCAGTGAATACATTAGTGTCTTAAAGTATCAACATTTTTTTTCCAATTTGTCCCTCATTATTGCAAAGCTGAAAACAGCTATAAAACAGACTCTATAAAATGACTTATTTTTTCATTCACTGAAATCTACTACTTTAATGAACAGGAGAAAATTAATCAAAGAATTTAGTGCAATCATTAGGGATTTCAAAACCTACACAAAGAATCTTAAGTCCTTGTATATAGGTCAATGGCATTTGCTGAGTATCCGCAGATGCTTAGCGCTGTAGCAGGAACGTAAAGTGTATAGTTGAGATTAAGCTTGACTTATGTCCTGGGAATTTTATAATCTTTCAAAAAAAGACGTCATAGGTCAGTATTCAATGACTATGCATACATACAAGGAAATATTCTGACAGAGAGTGATAAGGGATTGAATAGATCAAAGAAAAGTCGTAGTTAATTGAGGGAAATGTCCCTTGAGAAGCTTCCTGAAATGGGCTCTGAACTTCAATTTAAAGAGAAGGATACGGTTTGGAGGATCTTAATGTTGAGAATATGCCTTGTATGTGTGATAAATGAAACTCAAATAACTGGATAATGGGATAAAATGAAAAAAAAAAAAAGAAAGCTCCTACACATCTCAAATGATGGTGAACAAGAATGGATGACAATTTTCCCATCATTTTTTCTTTAAAATTAATAATTTATTGATAGTGTTCTGACTTGAATACTTATACAAACACTGATGGAGGGAAAAGCACTCCCTGTAACAATGGAACATATAGATACAAAAATGATCATAGTAAGGGATTTCAATATTCTATTTTCACAAATATATTAACTAAAAAATAGTCAATACAGAACCACAATGTAGTTGAACCTCATTATTGAACAAATGAGTTAAACAGATATCTATAGAGAATTCTATTCAACAACATCAAAATACACATATTGTTCTCAACATCCCCATGAAACTTCATCCAAATTGGATCATGCAATAGGGCATAAAATACATTGAAATCAATAAAAAGAGTTGAAATAACCTATTGCATCCTTCTCAGATCATAGTAAAATGAAACTAGAAATTAAAAACAAAGAAAACCATAGAAACTATACAAACACATGGAGAATGAATACATTCTTAAACAATCAATGTGTCACAGAAATAAGGGTAGAAATGAAAAAAATTCTAAAATTAAATAGCAGTGTCAGTATGACATATTAGAATTCATAGGATGCAATGAAAGCAATTCTAAGAGAGATGTTAATATGTGTAAGGAGTGATCCCAAATAAATAATCTAACCTTGTACCTCAAGTTCATAGAAATCCAGAGCAATCCAAATCTAAAACTCATAGATTCATGGGTCAGAGTTCAAATACCTCGTGGGTCAGAGTTCAAATAAATGAAATTGAGACTAAGAAAACTATAAACAAACAATGAATCACAGTGTTAATTATTTGAAACAGTAAGTAAGATTAGTAAACTTTTGGCCAACTTACCTAAATTAAAAAAAAAGACCCATATTAATACCACTAGAAATCAAAAATGCAAAATTTCCACTGAAATTCAAAGGAGTTTATAAAAATTTTTGTTCATTTCATGGTACCAAAAAACAAACAAAAAACTTGAAAATTTGGAAAAATCTGCAAGAAAAGCATAAATTCTTAGATACATATGAATTACCAAAATTGAACCAAAAATATATAAATACCCTGAAAAAACTAATAATAAGCAAAATAATTGATGCAGAAAAATAGATCCACCACCTATGAAATGCCTGGGACCTGATGGATTCACTGCTAAATTTACCAGAACATCCAAGAACCAATACCAACACTCTTTAAATGCTTCCATTTAGTTAAAAGGGAAGGAAAACAACCAAACTCATTCCATGCAATCAGCATTACTCTGGTACTAACACAGAACAAGGACTCAAAAAGAGAAAAGAATTTAGGTCAATTTCCTTTATCAGCATAGATATTAATGTTACCTTTCATAGAACAATTGCAAACAGAATGCAACAAGATATTAAAAAATTATACATCATGACCATGTCAGCTTCATCCGAAGGATGCAAGAATACTACTGAACATGTAAGTCAATAAATATAATTTAGCACATAAATTTAAAGATTAAATCACTTGATCATCTCAATGGATGAGAAAAATGCCTTTGATAAAATCTAACATTCATTCATGATTAAATTTCTGACAAAAATAGAGGAAAATGATAAGTCACTTATTACAAACCCACAGCCATCATCTTACTCAGTAGGGAAAAACAATGAAAGCAGTCCCTCTACCATCCGGAATGAGACTCTCCTCATCTCTCATCATGCAGTATTTGAAACTTTAGCCAGGACAATCAGGCAAGAGACAGAAACAAAAGGCATGTAAACAGAAAAAAGTCAAAGCATCTTTATTTGTACATGATATAATCCTTTACATGGAAAACTAACAAAATCCTAAAATTTATGTAAACCAGAAAAGATATAGTGCAACCACACACTGGAAAGAGCAAACAGGAGACATTACAATCCCAGGTTTCAATTATACTAATAAGCCATAATATAGAAAACAATATAGTGTTGGTACAAAGAGATTGGTAGATGAATGGAATAGGAAATATGGACACATGCCCATGTACCTTTAAACATATGATCTTTGATACAGAGACTAAAAAATATGTTGAAGATATAATCTCTTTAATACACAGTGATGGGGAAATTGATTATCTACAAGCAAGCTCATATCTCTCACTCTGTACCAAAAATCAAAAAAGATCAAAGACCTAGATATAAAGACTCAAACTTGAGAAGATAGAGAAACATTTGCCATAGATACAAGTGAGAACTGTCTCTTTTTTTGTTATTTTTTTTATTATTTTGAAGGCAGTAAAACATAACAGAACGAGACGGAACAAAGCCAGTTGAGACAGTGTAGTGAAATTGGTCCCCAACTTCACAGCAGGTTACACGGATAACAGTAACAGGTACTGGTATATCTTGTTATCTTCACAATAGGTGTTCTTTCAAACAAGTATATCAAAATCAAAGCAAATACAGGACATTACAGAACTTATCAAAACAGAATATTGAATAGAGCAATATCATTAATCAGAACAAAGCAAAACAGTGATAAAAATATTTGTCTTCAAGGAGATGGTAGAAGGAAATCCCCCAACTTGTTATATCGCATATGGTCAACCTTCCAAGAGATGCTCAGATCTCTGGTTCCCACTTGCTAAGGGGAGGGGGGATGTTTGATTTTCAGCCCGCACCTGTAGGCTCACAGCCGCCCACTAGGACAGTGAGCTGGTGGGTTGCTTTCTTTCCCAGCTCCCCAAGTTGCAACATGGCACGGGTCTCAGGAAACGCTGCTGGGTCTCGCCCTGGGGCTGCAGCAGCTTGCCAGGCTACAGCCACTTACCAGGGCGGCGAGTGAGCGGGTTGCTTTCTGAAGAACTTTCTTAACAGAACTCCATTTGCTCAATAAATAATACTATGAAATAATAGATAGGATTATCTCAAATTTTAAAAGCTCTGCACAAAAAAAAAGATAACTTATAAAATGAGGAAAATTGCAAGTAACTTTTCTGATGCATGGCTAATATCTAAAATATTTAAAGAAATTTTAGAAATAGACCCATAAAACCAACAGTCCAATCAAAAGATTGGCAAATGAAGTGCATACTTCTGAAAAGAAGTATAGTCAGTAAGGATGTGAATAAATCAACTCAGAGGTTCTTTGTCACTCCAGTCAGAATGGCTGTCATTAAGAACAGAAAAAGCAACAAATGATAGAGGTGTGAGAAAAATGAACACTTCTACATTTTTGGTGGAAATATTATGTAGTATAACCACTATGGAAACCTATATAGAGAGTCCTCAAAAAAAAAAAATAGAAATTTCATCTGACCCAGTTTTATGTATCCTGTTTAGTTTACTGAAAGAGTGAAAGACATTGTATTAGTTATCCATTTGTGCACGTTTATAGCAGCACAATTAGTAGCAAATAAACAATGGAAGCAGCCTTAATGCCTAAGGGATGCCTAAAGGGATGAATGGAAAAAGCATGGTATTCCTTCTAGTCATTCAAGTGCACTGAATATTTCCTATACGATGTGCTTCTCTATAGAAAGAATCGCGCCTCACCGTTAGCTTTTGTAGTGGGGGACACCTCACAGAAATGTTTGAATGAAAAAGAACATTCTATCACAGAAAGGTTGATTAGCCTATTCCTTAATTCAAGAAATAGCATACTATGAGCAAGTAGTTTGAGCAAAAATTATACAATATTTTTTATTAAATACTCTATTTCTTTAGGGCATTATTATAATACTTTGTATTTGAGGAAAACTGGCAAAAATCCATTGTTTCTAGAATAACAATGTCCTCAAATAGACTTTTTAGTTTTTCTCTGTACTGGAAAAGAACTTTCGTAATCATATAACATGAATCTGTTATAATGACCTCTGTGTAATGGTATGTACTACATCTATATTGTAGCTTATGACTGCTCAGTGTTCTCACTGCTCCAAGATATCTTTCAAAATTGTGTCAAATTTCTATTCAAATAAATGAATGTCACTATTAAGTCATTTTGAATTAGTAATTACTACTGAGTGTTTATGAAATAATCTACTAATAGTTGAAATAAGAAGGTTCTGAGGGCCTGGGGTGTTCTCAGTGGCCCAAGAGCCTGCTTGGCAACTACAAAGTCCTGAGTTTGATTCCTAGTACCAAAAAATTTAAAAAAAGAAAGCTCTGAATAGAAGAACAATAAAGAAACTACTATTCCTTTTTTTTCTTTTCAATTCAAGATACACTAATACATTGGAATACCTACAAAATCTATATTCTCTGTTTTGTTTTCTCTTCTTCCTAATTAGTGTTTAAAGTAAAGAGAAATTTCTCTCCTTTTCTTGCATCCTCTCTTGGTTGTCTCACTTGGGAAAAATTGTAAGTTGGTGGCTTAATTACTACATTAGTAATGCTGTGATGTGCATCTCCATCGGATAGCCAGGTCTCGAGGGATAAGAGCCAATTAGGGGCTGGGATTTTCTACTCAGATCTCAAAATCTTCTTTTTCCCATTCTTTGCTTGTGACAAAGATTCTTTGCTTGTGACAAAGGTTCCTTAGGGTTTTCCAAATCAGTGGGCTAGGTGATACTGTTGCATATGTTGATTTATGAAAATATTCAATATCCCAACACTTAACAGAATTCCCACTGAATAACAGATGTTCAATAGGCATTTGTTGAAAAAGTGAAGAAATGGAGGAAAGTATAGCTGCCTTACAAAGTGTTCAGTTAAATTTTACATTGACACAAATGTATATTTTATGTCTCCCTCAAAAATTGTACACAGCATAACTTTTGCTCATCTAAGAACCTGCAGTACCAGAGCAAGGTGACGCTGAGAACTCAATGGTGCCCCTCAGTCATCATCCGGGTTCCTCCCAAACATCACCCACATTGTGCCTAGAATTCTCCATGTCCTCATAATTCCTGGAGGAGTAGAAATATACCTAAACTTTAAAAAAAATCATGTCTTCCTCTAAAGAGTGACTGAGTTAATTTAAAAGTATAATTAAAATATTCTGTGTGCATTGTATAATAATCTATTCTTATTTTTGAAGAGTCTCCCATATTACTAAAACAAAAGCCTGACAGACATAAAGGAAAATAAAAGAAATGAATAGAGGCTCATTAATAATAATAAATACTGAATAGGAATTTCCAATTGAAAATTAAAAAGCAGAATTAGAAGCAATGTAAAGAGTCACATACTATGATGGCCAAGTGTATAACATCTATAATTCGAAATTTGATGTAATCACTAACATGAATCCCTTGCACAAATGAAAGACAGTTATTTGCTAAAAATTTAAAAATCTATTGTTAATTTAGAACATTAAAATCTTTTCTGCTATAGTCTGGGTCTGAAATGTACCCCCAAAACCCATGTGTAAAGGCAGGACCATCAGGTGGTACTCAAAGGTGGTGGGCTGTAGTGGGAGAAAGTTAGATCATGGGGGGGTGTCTTTTAAGGGGTTTTGGGATCCCCATCCTTAATGTCACTACTTTCTGGCTGCCATGAAAGGCATAGCTCCCTCTTTTGCACTCCTTCTCTAATGCACCACCTTGTCACAGAGCCAAATACAGCAGCGCCAACCAACTAATTTGAAATTTAGAGCCAAAATAAATCTTTGGTCTTTAAAAGTTGATTGTCTCAAGTATCTGATCACATATTAAAAGGTTGACATTTCTGAATCTCCTTAGTAGCATGCCTACTTAAAATCATTATCACCATTTAACTTTGTTTCCTAATTGTGAATGAATAAAATTAAGCAAAAGAGAGAGAAAATAGTTTTGAAAATCAGAAAAACACTTATTTTAGATGATTGTATACTTGGAAAAGAAAATACTTCATGTAGTAATTGTTAATGATAATTGTTAATAATGTAAATGTGCTAAGTAAAGTATCTATATAAGATCAGATGATTGTCATATATACTATAACAATCACAGTGTATGTTGGAAGAAAATATAATTAACAATGGCAACAAAAATGTAAAATATCTCTGAGAAGTCATAAGATAAAGTGCATAAGATCTATGAAACCCAGTATTAAAATATAACTATATAACTATAAATATAAATATAAATATAAAAATATAACTAAATATAAAATATAACTAAAACCTAATATTAAACCTTATATTCATAGCATGTTCTAGGAAAGGAAGCTAAAGAGTATAAAAATACTAATATTTTCCAAGTTAGTTCATGTATTCTGTGTAGTTCTAATACAAATAAAACAATGATTTTTCAACAAGATGCACAATTTGATTATATAGTTTACTTAATATATTTTGCAAGAAAAACTAAAGCATGAAAAGACAATAATTAAAGCATACTATAATACCATCAGAATTTTTAGAGGACTAAAGTACTTAGTACACAAATAAACAGATTAATGGGATGACATTGAAAGTATAAAAATAGGTTTCACTGTATACAAGAATTTAGAAAATGATAAATGTGCCCCCTCTTTTAACATGTGTTTTCAGGACATCCTATAAGTAGCCTTCTAAAAAATGGTTTAAAATGACTCTTGAAAATATCAAAAAATAAACATTTAAAGATTGAAATGATATCAGTCAGATACTATTAGAGACAGCTAAGCCATATAAAAATATTATAGATAGTCAGATAGGGGTAGGCCCCTGAAGGAGTCAGTACAGGACGAAAATGCATTACAACTATAATTGGAGGTGCATCTGTTGGAGATCAGGCTTCAAGAGAAAGACTAGGCCTGTGTGCCTTCCCAAGAGATAAACAATAAATTGACATGAATGTGAGTCATCCTGGTGGGTGAATGAAGATCCCAGATTTGTGTCTTCCCAAAAGGCCCTGGTTCTTTCCGGGTACACTTGCTACCTGACCTGCTAACCCACTGGGTCAATATTACCTGAGTGGTAATTCATAATCTTATTGGTTGACCCACTCTTGTGCTTTTGCATCCACCTCCATGATTTGGTTCCATAAAACTTCGTTTGTAAAGTGGGGTCTGCGGCAACTCATTTTCCAGGTCCCTTCCTGTCTCTCTCAGGAACTGTCTCTCTTAATAAGAATTTCCTGTTCTTAAACTCTGTTGTTCCATAGAACACATTCTTCAGTTTTGGGAACACAAACTCTGAATGTGGGACATAGCAGGTAGGGAGTTACACTTATTTCCTCTATGTTAATAAGATGGTGTGCTCCTCTAATCCCAGGATCTGGGAGGCTGAGGCTGGAGGATTGCCTCAAGGTCATGGTAGCCTGGGACACAAGCTGAATTCAAGACTAGGAGAACCTGTCTCAAAAAAAAAAAAAAAAAAGAATGGAAACAACAAAAGTAGAATAAATTTTGGAAGACTGTAGACTAAATAAAGCCTGATTTAGTGCCCAATAGAATCTGGTTCTTCAGCTGGCAGTTGAGGATTCTGAAGTTGAGGATCCTGAGCATAATAACCAGGAAGAAGTTGACCACAAGCCTATGTCACCTATGGCGACTCACTGAGAGACCACCAGGATGGCTTTGATAGAAATGAGGGTGTCAGATCCCGTGGAGGCGGCTTCAGCCAGTAGCAGCCTTATGCCCCATACTGAACTTGCTCCACCGCTGTCCCTGCAGCCCAGACCATGGAGCCTTTCGGTCTAAACCCACGCCAGACAGTCAGTAAAGGTCTCTAGGGTTGTAAACAATAAAATAAAAACAAATCAATTTAGTTACATAAACCTTTTCTGCAAAACAGGGGAACACATAAGTAAAACCAGAGATAATAGCAAAAAAAGTATAATTTATGTCATACAAAAATCATTTTTTAATATGTTACAGGACCCCACAAATACATAAAAATGCCAGCAACTCAGATAAATGATTACAGGATGATTAAATTTCATGGGGTGGCGGTGGGAGGGCATGTTACAATATTTAAACATAGAAAATTTTCCTTAACACCTCTTATGAAAGAAATTCATACTAAAACTACCTCAAAAGACCAATTTTATCTAATCTATAGTTAAAGATAAAACAGTTTAGTAATACTTAGCTTTATTGAGAACTTTGGAGAAGAAACATTTTTACTAGTGGGAATATAATTTTTATACTTTTATGGAAACAAACAGCACAATCTATAAAAAAAATTTGTTTGTACCAAAGATTCAATGCATGACCTCGCACTTGCCAAGGAGGTGCTCACACCTCTGAGTTAAACCCCCAACCCCTAAAACTTTAGTATGTATATCGTTATTAATCAAATCATCCCACTTTTGAAATTTGTTATATTGATAAACTCATAAAGAAGAAAAAACACAAAGCTAATTGCAATGATCAAAGATTGATAGTTATCTAAATATCTATTACTAGGTAACTGGCTAAATAGTAATACCTACATTGGAAATCTATACATTCTTTAAAAATAGTTGAGGCAAAAATATACAGAATCATGGTAACTATCCCCAAAGTATATGACTTAGTATATGCTTTAAAATGCCAAGTTCAAGATGAAACATTTGCGTGTATCATACATATAAATATACAAACATATATGTATGTATCTACTTATAGACATATAAACGTACATGTATGCATATATTATATATATATATATATATATATATATATAACTGTCCTATATATATATAAACTGTCCTATGAAATTTGAGGGAACTGGATGACCAAGGAATCTGTGAGGAAGAAAGTTTTTCCATGGATATTCTTTCGCACAGTTTTAATTTTTACAAGTTGCATAATACTTATTTTTTTAAATGAGGAAATTAGATGTTGTGGCACATAGTAGCACTATAACAACTGACATTAGAATAAAGGAAATTTTCATGTTGTTAACTATTCAGGAGCTGGGGCAAAAGCTTTTCCAGACTTTTCTAATAGTGAGTGGCTTTGTTGAGAGCTAGTACCACTTCAGACCCTTTTTCTTTCCTTGCAGGGCATTTCCATATGTCTTACCGACATACTGACAATTCCATATACATGAGCTCATTAACTGGCTGATCCTGAAATGTCTGCTAACAAGAATTCTCTTCATGATTGCACTTTGCACCTTTTGCTGACTATGCTAATGCATGGTCAGGAAGCCTAGGTTTATGACAATAGTTCATTTCTATCTTAGAAATTGGGAAAACCATTGAAAAACTTCCACATGACAGCTGAAAACAAAAGGAGATCTAGAACACACAGGCATGCACACTGCTCATGGTTTCTCATGACACATTTCAGAGACAACTGGAAACCAAAGGCAATCACAGGAAAATGTTAGTAAGGGAAAAGGTTATTTTTCCTTAGCATCACCTACCCTAATTATACTGCTTAATGCCTTGGTCTCTAGCTTTCCAGTACCCATACCTCAAAGAAAATAGCTGTTTTGCTAATCTACATTCTGTCCTTAGTCCATGGCACCAAACCCAGAAGCTGTTTACACTGCTCAGAACCTGCCTGTTATTCAACTAATGGAAAAGAGAAAGCTGAGGGCAAAAGGCATGACAGGAATGTATGGATTAGTATACAATTTCAGTCTAGAAGCACAAATACCAGCCAACAACTCTGTATTGACACTTACATTTGGATCAAGTGTGTTTAGAAAAACAGAAATGTGCCCAAACCTTAAGTGCCTGGTGGGGAAGGCAAAAGAGCAGCCAATAGTTTCTAAATGAGCAAATAAACACCAGTCAAGAGGAAACATTTTAGAAAGTACAGGTAAAACTACAGCCTTGTAAATCAGCCCAATATGCTGCTCTGTTTAGTATTATTATTCAGTCCACAAAAGAAGCTCAGTTTCAGAATTCTCTCTCTCTCTCTCTCTCTCCCTCCCCCCCCTTCCCTCTCTCCCCTCCCACATTAACACCTGGTCTTAACTCCTCACATTGTATTTCTACTTCATAGCAGTGTTTAGAAATGCTCTGGACAGGAAGGCCTTGACTGCACAGAGACTGGAAGAAATTCAGCTTTGCCACCTTCACTTCTCTGACTTAGCACAGATAAGGGAACTATCAGCTTAGGCAGTAGGCTGCAGTGGCAGATCTGATTGAAGCAGAGATTTCAGTAAATTAAGAATATGTTATCTGTTAACACAGGCTGTACTCCTTACAGGGTGTGTGAGCAAAGTTGCAGCTGATTGTAAGACCTTCTTGTTCCCATAATACTGCATAGTTATATTTCTGAAACTGAAAAGATGGCCTATAGATAAGAATGGAGAGTTTTGATAGATCCAGCTGCATGCCTTGTGGGAAAAGTAAGTGCCCATCTATACAACAGTGATGTCCAGATCTCAAGAGTGCCCCATCCCCCTTGTGTTGACCAATGCCTAATCCACATCTTGAGATCTTTTTCCACTGAATTAAAGATTTCAACTGTAGAGATTCACCCCCTGCCACTGTGGGACAATACTTACATTATTCACAGAATATTTTTTTATTCAAGTATGTTTCAAATTTTTCCTGAGAACAAATTGTTCAATGTTTAAGGCACTTTCTTAAATGTTTTTGATTATCCCCATTGCCTATCAGAGCCTTATCGCATTTCATTGTCAAGTATATATTTATTAGTATTTTTTACCAGATTATGAGCTCTGTGAAGGTACCTTGTCAGTCTGCAAAAGGAGTTCACTTCAGGGTTTGGCAGTTGATAAAATTTCAGTACTACAGTACTTCAGTACAAGAATATATTCTTGTACTGATCTGAATTTAATTAGAATGAGTTGTATCAGAGGTTAGTTTTTGAAAAGAATAATTTTTCCTTCAATAAACAAAAAATGTCTATCATCAAGAGACATCATTACTAAAAATACACATCATATTCTGAAAATCACTAAAAAATTGACAAGACCTTAAACCTTAATGATCTATCATTTTTTCAGATGCATAATAATCTCACTGACTTGTAACTTGCCCAAAGTTACAGATACTAATTGGTAGCACCAAGGTGAGTGCACAGATCTTCAGACCAATAGCAGCACCAATAGACCAATAGCAGCTTCCCCCAACAATTCACCTTTCTTCCATTTTAAGGCCTTGTATTGGGCAGAACACAAAAGCACTTGTGACACAGCCACAGAGGGAATGCTACAGTAAGCTTTTGTATGCATACCCAATCTGGTAAACTCTGGCTCATTCAGTACCTAATTTTATTGATGTTGTCACCAACATACAGTTTCTAAACCATAGGTGTCAACTGCAACAGTTGGTTCTGCTGACTGGAATGAATGTTGAACTCTGTTATGGCTTAGATCCTAGTGACTTTTAAAAGTGCTCTACATTCAGAGGTAGAGTTTTTGGAAGGTGTCTGGATTGCAGGGGCACTGTGTTCTTCAGTGGATGTGTCCATAAGTGAATTCATAGACGAATGTGAGGCGCATCACTGCAGTGTGCTTTTGGTGTCCTCTCTCTCTCTCTCTCTCTCTCTCTCTCTCTCTCTCTGTCTCTCTCTCTGTCTCTCTCTCTCTTTCTCTGGCTGCTCCTGCTCTCTCTGCTTCCTGGTTTCCATACACTGAGTACTTTTTTCCCAGTAGGCCATTCTGATATTCTGTGTCTGCCTCACAGCGCACTAAACCTCACAGCCAAATTAAACCTCTTCTCCTTTAATTTGTGGGTGTTGGATGTTTTATCCCAGTGATAGAAAGTTGTCTAATATACTCTCCCATCTAAAAAACTGTTTCTAAAGCAATGAGAAACTTTTGCTGATGAATCACCCATATTACCCATTAGATAGCTTCTTAGTTCCCAACTTTCCTCACTGTTCGTGACATCTGCCGAGCCTGATGTATAATTACCTGTCGCCAAACTCATTAGAGTGGTCAGTTTACTTAATTTACTACCCCTGACTTTGTTAAAATGTATTTATTCTTGTCATACCTCTTACCTACAAAGAGCAGTGTTGAGCTCATAAATAAATTTGCAGGAGAAATTTTGCAAAGTTTAAATTCCAATAAATAAGTGATAGACTAATGGCAAAATGTCTCCTCTGAATGCTAAATAAGAGCAGATGAAAATGCAAACTGTTTTTTATTCCTGCTTATTAAATAAAGTCAACCATAACTGCAAGCCAAACAACAAGACCATGCATACACCTTGCTGAGGTTATTTCCCACAGGAGTCCAGGCTAACAGTGTCCGTGCTGCTGCAGATGTACACTGAAACTGTACACTTAGCTGTACGGCAGATAGTAGGAACCTTTCTTGTTGCTAAAGTGACACTGTGTGGGTGGACTGTAGCAGGAGGCAAAAATAAACCTCATAATTGGATTAGATCAATGTGAGCTCATATTTAGCTTAGTAAAATACATATATTTACATGTAGAAATGTGGGAGGGGGGATTAGGATAGATGTCCTTGCTCTGTTAGCTGAGACAGCTTAAAAGAAATAATAACTTAGTAGAAACAAGTACATCCAGTGCTTATGTCACCAATAAAAACAACAACAAAGGCACCTTAAAGAGATGACTGAAATAATTGATTCTAGAACTTGACCAAGAAATATACAAGATAAACCCAAAGCATTTTATAGTTCTAATAGATAAGGAATCACTCAAACAACAACTCAGCAACACAACAGCAGCAAAACCCATGTACATGTACAGGGGTGTGTTCAGCAAACACAAAAGACAAGTGAGTTTTAATGGCCAAAGACAGTACAACCAGAGCAATAAAATCAATGAGCTAGTATTAGTATTTAACCCAAAATGTAAAATAAGTATGAATACCTCTTTTTAATGTATATATTAAATAATAATTTATATATATATATATATGGAGAGAGAGAGAGAGAGAGAGAGAGAGAGAGAGAGAGAGAGAAAACAAATGTACTACCAGAAGAATTCTAAATAAACCGTGTAGATAATCCATCGTACAGGAAAGTAACTCATCATTCCTCAAGCATGGGCTGCACATATTTTCTTGATTTCAAAGAATACCACATAGGGAGATGAGATGAGTAACTTTATAGTGGAAAAATCTGACAAACACTATCTCAGCCTGGTCAAAGTCATGTCAAGGTCAGTGTCATAATAATAGTGTATGGTTTGATAAAATGGTAATCTGGCTCTGTTACTTATCTTCCAAATAACCACAACCTACATCAAATAATGAGGAGAACATCAGCTAAATCTCAGTACAGCAACAGTCTATGAATAACTCACCAGTACACCTGAAAATTGTCAAGGACATCAAAATCAAGGAAAGCCAAAAACTTCAGGCAAGAGCAACCTAAGGACCTCCAACCACTCAATGTAACAGGTCCTGCATGTGATCCTGGAAAAGCAAAGAGCTAGTAGGTAAAAACTAAGAAAATCTAATGAAGTACATACTTATGTATATCAATATTAATTTATTAATTGTAACAAATATACCATAGAATCATAAGATGTTAAACATAAAGGAAACTATATGTATCATAAATGGAGACATATGGTGACAGTCGGTACTATCTTTTCATTTTTAATCAGCCAGAATCTGTTGTAAAAATAGCTTAGTTCTAAAAAAGTGAGCAGTCCTTCTTTACATTTGTATGTCCACATTTGTGCTAGCATTTAATCTTCATTTAAAGCATGCAATCATTATGTATTATAAATGTGTACTGATAAAAAAAATTAAAAGAAAAAATTTGAATGAAGATTAAAAAACAAGACTTTTCATGTTTCTTGATTATGTTTAAAATTTTTTTAAAATTTTAATTTGTGGGAGTTTCTTGAGACAGAGCCTTGCTTTGTAGTGCAGGTCGGCCTTGAATTTGCAGTGATCCTCCTACCTCAGCCTCCTGAGTGCTGGGATTACAGTCATGTGCCTCCATGCCTAGCCATTTTTATTGTTTAGCAACTAAGATTCAATAATGATGCCCTTGCCTTCAACAGTTTGAAAGTCTACCAACACAAGTGGAAGTAAGTAAACATTTCCTACCTCAAAGGGCAGTACTAGAGCAATGTAAGACAAGCAACAAAGTAGATGCCAGTTGCACAACATAGCAAACTTTCTGTTCCAGCCATGGACAATGCTGACTCAAGGAGTAGTAAGGTTTTGTCCATTCAGGCAGAGACTCACTTACAGTATTCAATGAGTATGCTTTAGTGGAGATTTCTTCATTGGGTGGGCAGTTAAAGTAGGAAACCTCAAGAATCCTTCCAAGTCTGTTCTAAGTAGCTGTGGACACTTGCTCAATTCTTTGTGTAGTTGAAGTTTAGACAATTTATTCCATGGTGAATCCAGACACAGCCAAGACTTAAAACAAAGTATGTCTGTCTATTGACCACAATTCTAAGTTTAGCTAATTGCTCAAAACATACCAGCTGTGCTAGTCATCCCAGTAAAGAAAACAAGTAAATTAGCCTAGTAAGCTATGTTCTTTTTCAGCCATGCCATCTGATAGGTGGCGTGTTCACTTCTTGAATTCCTAAGGAGTCATACAACCCAATTCTGTGTGCTGGCAGTGTCACAATTACCTTATGACACCAATTGTGGTGCATTGTAAATCCCAAGGCCACAGTCCCACAGCTTCGCTCAGGTACTCTGTAGTTGGGATGGCAATGATTGCTGGCAAAGTAGGAGACTGCAAATGGGAATGAGTGAGGTTAGATGGGCGGGTGGATGTGTGGAAAGACAGTTTTAGATTTCAATCTAATTTTAACAGTCCAGTTCTCCCTTTTAATGAGAAGCTGGAAATTTCTGTTGGGGATTGAGTAAACCAAAATTGTTTTGGTGTCACAGATTCCTTGCTGATGGGAATTCCTAAATTTGGGCCACTTTCTAGCGACAATAATGAATTCTCTTATTTTATCCCCCACTGCCCCTAAAAATTAGCACAAAAATGTCTCCTTAATCAACTCAAGTTTACCAATCTTTTTAAGTACATAGAACATCTAGAAAATGATCACTTTGGTGCATGTACAGTAAACTGGAAAACAGGATAAGGCAGGTCTATTATCTTGACTGCAACAAACACTACAAGTCCTGGCTGACCAATGAATGTCTCAAGCCATGTGAATGACAATTTCTTTAGCAAACAAAAATTATATTTTAATTGTGAAGCAATTTAGAGCTATTAAATGGGTTTGAACCATATTAAATATTCATTTAAAGTTCAAAAACAGTTAAAGGTAACGTCTTGGGGATTATTCTAAAAATATAAGCTATCAAAAAGAAAAAGAAAATACAGTAAAAGTTATTCTTTTAGGCCTATATCTCATGTTTTAAAATTGATCTGTATACATTACCATATTGGAATTTTGTTGACATGTATTCATATGATTTAAATCATGTCACAGTACAAAATTCTTATAACTAGTTTTTTAAATATTTAGTAAGCATTTTGTTATGTCATGTATTGTGCAATATGACTTTCAGTGACTGTGGGAATTCTTCTTAAGGATAAGTGATTTAAAAAATTTTATATGATCCAATATTTGCTAATATTTTGCTATTATAACTTATCATACTGTAAACATACATGTAAGGAAAAGTTTCTCATACATAGCTAGTATTAATTCAGATATTACTAGTTCAAAGTATGCATACATTTTCAGATTTTGGATACTTTGCCAAATCTCCTTCCAGAAGCCTGTACCCACCAGGAGCATATAAATATGCATTCCTCACTAACCTTGTATTATCATGGTTCTAAATCACTATTATTTTATTTCTTATCTGAGTTTTTCAGGGAAATTCCAGGATCAGTATAGGCTAGTTATGTTTGGCATTTGCAGAGACCCATCTGCTAGAATTCTAAGGACTGAAACAATTTAGCAGCCTGCTTGATGTTTTGCTGTTCTCTATGGAAATCCGGATCCATCTTTAGAGACAGATTGTTAGGGGCTGCGGGGAGTCAAGCGCCACAGACAATGTCCTGAGTCTTTGTCTTGAAAAGAGCTCTGAAAATTATACATTTTCAGTCCCCAATCTGAAATCCCATCTCATGTGCAAAAAGAGCCAGGACAGACCCCGGAAGGCCTATAATTTCCAGTGGGAGGAGACGGTGGTTAACTTATGCAAGGAAACGATCTGTTTAAATTTTGAAAAGTAAAGTAAAAAAGAAAAAGAGTTGGATGTTAATCCCAGCATCCTGGAAGGTCTAGACAGGGAATTGTAAATTCAAACTCAATTTGGACAGTTTAAGGATTTAGTGAGAGACTCTCAAAATAGAAAGATGAATAAAGGAGGCATAAGGATGTAGCTAGGGGTAAAGGCCTGGTATTCAATACTCCATTGGTACTGCAGGTAAGAGAGAGAGAAGAGGGGGAAAGAGATTGAATTGAGAGAATTGTGGGATTTCTTTCCACTTCAAGGTAAATTCTTGGCTAATATGTAAAGAATACAAAAGTTTTCACTCAGATGGACGAGAGGATACATTTGAACTACTGTAATTACCAAAGTTATATAGTAGCACAAAAAGCTGTTTATGAAATAATGTTATTTTTTCCCCAGTCAGGCAAAGTGACCATTCCTTCTTTTAAACAGTCATGCTTTACATACCTACATTATTAGCACTAATCACAGAGATTTAGAGTTAATTTTACCATTTGCTCCTACTAATGCACTACATAATATTTTGCTAGCTAATATTTCTTAATATATGGAATGGGTATCATTTTGGGGTTTCTAAGTCAGCCTTTTGCCCCCAAAGTATTCCTACCTAATTAGGAGTTTATTTCTTTTCACCTTGGCTGGCAATTTATGACTCAAAGTGAATGTTTTATGAAAGACTGTGCTGGAGGATGAGATGAAGTAGAATAACTGTGTGCCCTTGGGCAAAAAGCATCTGGAATGATAAAAAGGAAAAATTGAGGGGTAGAATGCTAAAGATAAAATTTCCTGACTGCATAGGTTCTGGTTGTGTTTATTATTATTTCTGTATTTTTTTTAACAGCCCTCTTTGCATGCAGCAGACTTCTTGCATGGTTTAAAGCTGATCTTTAAGATTTGCAAATCTGGTTTGGACACACTCAAGGAATCTGCAGTTTCCCTGCCCTACCATCAGTATGGGATGAAAGAACATTCATTGCCTCTGCCAAAATTTTCACTCGTAAAAGAGCTCAAATTGAATGTCTTTATTAAAGGAGGGGACGTAAGAGGAAGGAGGAAGAAGGAATGGAACACAGGGGTTAGTTCAGTTCCAAATGCTCCTGGCATTGGTTTGATGACCTGCTTTAACGTCAACTGCTCAAGCTTGCTAGCTTATCTCAATATTGTGGCATTCACTTTTCTTGAGACTAAATCGCATTCATTCAGTCAGTCAGTCATTTAATAAATATCTGGTGATTCCTTGTCGTGTGGCAGATCCTCTAGGAGTCTCTGAAGAACCAGTAGAGAATGAACTAGATGTAAACTTTCAAACTTCATAGAATTTAGTTTAGGGTGAGATGCCTTTGGCTAAAATGGTGTTAAACTTCAAATTGTTATAACTGTTGTAATAAAAAGAGAAGTCTTTAGTATAATTCTAAAGCAATTCTAGTTTTATAAATCTAATGAAATCTTACTAACAAAGCAAGTATCACTCTGCTTCAGAATTACTTTTCAGTGTGAAGATGCGTGGGTGAAACACTCCTAGGAAGCCCCCATCCAAAAAAAAAAAAAAGTCACCAGCATTTTGGTGAAAAATGTGAACTGTCACTAAATTTAGTCAAAATTACCATCATGTAGTCTGAGAAAATTTTCAGCCAAGCAAGCTGCATAATCTAAATATATCAATTCTTCTAGTGCCTTTATCTGAAAACCTTTTCGACATTCATGCTGCCAGTGTTTATGCTGCTGCCATTGTCAGTGAACTTCACTCTAAGAGATTAAAGGTTGGCTACAAATAATTTTCAGTGAATAACTCTAATTAGCCACTAAAGTTGGCATATTTCCCATAATCTGAAATTAGATCATTAGAGTACAGTTGACATAAAAAAAGCCCTATTAACTCTCCAGACTTCCAGTTCCTATTTGCTGAGGGAAATTACTGTTTTCAACTTTATCTGTTGCTATCTCTAGAAATCTGGAGTCAGTGGTAATAAAAGATGTGTGGAACTGGACTTCCAGAAGTTTGCTTCTGTTTTGCTGATGAGAGTTTCCAAAATAAACTCCCATGAGCAATAGCTCTGGCAGATATGTCAGTGGATTTTAAGGATTAAAGGAATGCAATTATTACAAAATGTTATACCTAAACATTTTTCAAATTATCCATTTATACTTACCCTCTCGAACGATAAAAAATGGTTTGGTGTACTACTATTAATCAATAGATGTATGTAGGTTTCCTGCGCTCAGAGTGGGAATCCTTTCTTGGAGGTTTCTCTTTTAGTGAGCCTCTGTCCTTCCCTCTGTGGCACGGCAGCCCAAGGGCGTGTCTTTCCTGGGAGCGCATTTCAAGGCAGCATGTGTGCTTCATCACTGACTCTCACATCATAAATAAGCACCTGATGCTAACGCTTTTATTTTAAAGCCCTGTCTGCTGTCATCAGCTGCTGTGTCACTGATGAGTTGATCGCTAACACACCAGGTGTCTGGTACAGCCGCGTACACTTCTGGAGCTCCATTTGGGTAAGATTAATCATTCTGCTCCACTGACTTAAAGGGATCAGTCAAGCAGATGCAACAAAGGAGATGGGCGTAGAAAATCAGTGCGAGAGTTTTAAAGTAGAATGTGTTATGTTGGCATCGAGAGGGAGGCTTCCTTTTAAATGTTGCAGTTAGTTTACATATTAAAAAATGTCCCCTGTCAAAAGTACCTCAATAATCTATAAATACCTTCCTCCCTTAGAGGGTCTTCTAATAGCTCTTTCAAGAGGGATCACGATAATTTCAGAAGTGTGAACCCCAAACTTGTGTCTGGCCACTGGTGCCTGGATTTTTAATTACAAGATACAGGAAATGGTATAGATTTTGCAGTTCATTTCCCATGAAATTTTCTTGGTAATATGAAAACTGAATTGTTAAAAATCTACACACAAATGAAAGAAGTTTATAGTTTCAATTACTTAGCAAATTGACTGACTATATTTGATTTTATATATTATGGGTACACTAGAATTTTACAAAGCATTGATAAATATTTGAACCAAAATACAATTTTCTATTACAGCTCTTTTCTAAATATCTTCAATATCATAAGATATGTATTCATGTAAAGCAGAAAGTTGACACATTTCATTCCTATTACATACAGGAGAAGATTGGGGTATCAAAGTAGGTAATCCTACGTTAGAATTGAGTGATATATGCATATTGATTCTATTTACATTCTAAATGAGAACCTTAATAAACAGATATGAGCTAAATATTTCAAAATGTCAGTGCAGCTAGAATTGAGTACCAAGCTTATATTTCCTAGATAGGATACTAGGGTTTAACCATTAAAAAAAATTTAAAAGTATGTGTGTGTCTGTGTGCATAATAGAATATTTCAAGCTCAAGTTTTAATAGATGTGTGTGGAAAACTTCTTAAGATATATCTTAGATATGGTCGAGGCAAATTATATAATTTGAGTTCTAACTATGTTGCCAGGTATGTTAGGCATTAGAGCACTCTAAGAAAAACAGATAATTAAGGTCATCTCTCTTACTTAGGGTTTATCACGTTGACAAAAACACCCATTCACAATCTTAGTTTAGGTTAAATAACTGAGTATTATAGCCTCACCAACCTGACACGTAAGAGTGTGACAGAGAACAAAACCTTCTTCAGTGTCTAGATGGGCCTAGAATTCCCACAACACCAATGCACACATGAAGAATAGTGTATCTTAACTTTAACGGCCTTAGTTTTATGCACTTCAAGAGGAGATATTTTCTTTTAGAAAACAACTATTATATCACTCCTTTTCACTTAACAAACCTAATACTCTCATTTTTATGGGAACAGACATATTCTGTGAAAATCAGAAAGGGAAAATTCAATTTCTAATTTAAAGGAAAGCAGTCTGCCTGCAAAGGGTGGGAGGCCATGTCCTCCCTCTGTGGCACAGCTTGGTGACCAGAACTCTCTGAGATTGTATCCCACCTCCAATGTTCTCTAGCTGTGTGGTCTCAGTATCTTTACCTGTGAAATGGAGACAATAGTGTTCCGACCTCACAACATGTTGTAAAGAGTGTTCTGTCAAAGCCAAAGCTACGGAACCATGAGATCATATTACTTATTGGGGGAAGAAAGAACAGCCCTAGAAATTCAGTTTTCACCTGGGTGTCTCTGAAATAATTACTGCAGTTTATGCTCCTGAGCCTACTAAACTAAGTTGGTAATGTTCAAATTTGGAACTGTGGACTAAAATCAGAAGATCGCTGGTTATGGATATTGTTAAATTCCTACAGTATTTTAATGCTACTGTCACAATTTCTTTGTGGTCTTCAACAATGCATTGGACAAACAGAGCAAAATAGACATACAAAAAGATCAGTCTTTCATTATATCATTTCAAAGAAATTCTTATGTGTAAGAATTTATTTCCAGATAAAAATTTAAGTGTTAATTTTACAAAAAAAGAAAAAAAAATTTGGGCTGGGGATTTAGCTCAGTGGCATAAGTGCTTGCCTTGCAAGTCCATGGTCATGAATTTGATCCCCAGTACCAAAAACAAAAACAAGAAAAAAGAGAAAAAATTTTAGTTGTATAATCTATTTTTTTGTTGATGGTATGTCTGCACATGCTTAGGGCCCCATCTTGCTTGTGCTTCCAGGACTAGAATGGTGATTGGCATACATGTGGAGTTCCGTAATAAATTGTAAATAAATGAAAGCATGAGTAAAGGACAGGAAGAAAACTAGTCAAGGATGGAAAATAAGCTTGTTAACTTTGTTTTATAATAAATTGAATAAGAAAAGCTAGAACATTATAGCCTTATGGAAAATATTTACATTATATTGAGTCTTTGAATGTTTTTATACAATATAAAAATACAGGTAGAGGCCAGGGATTAAGCTCAGCGGTGTAAGTGCCTGCCTGGCAAGCATGAGGTCATGAGTTTTATCCTCTGTACAAAAAAAAAAATACAAGTAGAGGAATGGGGAAAAAAGAATCAAGTTATATTATGTACAGCTACAAATTCTCTATGATGAATGTGATCACTGTGAATAACTAAAAGGTACCAATAAATCTGATGGTAAAAATATCATAAAAACATACTACTTTTGAATTTGAGTATAGATATTTATTGATAGTTTTAAATACCTGAGCCATGATGTGGACATACCCTGGAAATGGAGAATAAAAGAACAAAGAGATCTGCTTCAGGAGAAATACATTTTGCAGTCAGTGCTTGAAAAGATATTAGATCTACGAAGGGGATAGTTGCTTTTAAAACACACCAGGTGTCACATTTGTTGACACTCCCAAAAAAATAAGAATAGAAAATTGTAATTGTATCAGTACTATAATTTTGAAGGATTATTTATATCTTTTATCCCAAAACTAAAAATATGAAGAACACACAGAGTATCTGTTTGAGGCTTTGAGCTGACATCTGTGGCTCAGCAATGCTTTGTGAGGATGACTTCCTTTCAAATAAGCACAATATTCTCTTCTGGCATGTAAGGTACTATCTCTTCACCTGACTTCCTGGGGGAAAAAAATCTTTCCATATTTGGCTTGTATGCTGACTGTCAGTCCTTGGTCTCTGACACCATTTCACATCATTTTCATTGTGTCATGTTAACACATAAATCAACTCTTCATAAAACCCGGACCTGAGAAACTCAAAGAAAGGCAATATATATTGATTTTTCAGGATGAGTAATTTGTATGAATCCTGCAAAAATCCAAAGAACTGTTTTCTTAGATTACAATAAGCACCCAAGAATTATTTGAGGTTTTCAGAGTAGGAAAAAATATTTTTAAATCACTAGATGCAGGGAATCTTTAAAAATATCTACTGGTTATCATGACAACAATTTGCCTGCATGATTGTGTGGCATTAAAAGAACTCATGTATATTTTGGACTACTTGTATGTTACACTGACACGATGCCACAACAGACTAAAACTTATCAGTAAGGGCCAGGGATTTAGCTCAGTGGCATAAGTGCCTGCTTGCCAAGTGCAAGGTCACAAGTTCGAACCCTGGTACCAGAAAAAAAAAAAAAACTTAAGGGAGCTTATAAGACTTAGTTTCATCGCCCATTAGCTATGTGACCTTGGGTAAGTCATTAACAACCTCTGAATCTTTATTTTCTCATTTCAAATAGAAATTATAATATAACCTTTTAGCACTATTGTGACCATTAAGTACCATTTGAATGTTAAGAGGTTAGCATTCATTCTAGTATATTGCAATTGCTCAGCATAGGCTGATTTTGCTTCCTTACACTTTCCTGCTGAATCCTCCTTTGAAGTAACCTCCATCTGATTCAGATTTCCAGTGAAGGTGCTCACTTGTGTGCAGCTCAGCAGTTGCCATGAATTCAAATAAACATGGAAATAAGCATTTTAATTTTGAAGTAGTCTCTTCTTCAAGAGATAAAACCTTCCTCTGGAGCTATGGAAATACGATATTTCCACAATCTTTAAATCCACAGTTGAGAACCAGACCAGTATCAATAATTCAACATCTTATCTTCTCTAGGGTAACATATCAAAACTTAATCTCACTTTTAAAAAATCAAACTTTTTGTTTTCTTTCCCAATTGAGTCTTAAAAAAATAAGGATAAAGCTTAGTGTTTTGATCTAGCTTAATTTCCTTCAACCCACAAGAAAAAGAAAAGGCAAAATCTACTTGGAATGATGTGTCTAATGATGATCTGCTTAGGGAATTACTTCATAGATCCCCCTGTTCAACTACCACGTATGCCATTTCACAGTGTATTTATTACCTTAGTTTTCATATGTCCTGTTCTCTTCTTAAAGAACTTAAACTCACTTGGCTTGTATGTAGGTAGAGAGTTGAGACCAGTATCTTCAGTCCATATAGTTCCTTTTCATTCTATTCTAAATGAATAGCAATATTCTGAAATATCCTTATACTGGAAGAAACATTTCATGGTGACTAAAATTTATTTTACCTTTTGGTTCAGTCTTTTGTACACGAAGACAACAATAGTGCTAGTAAACTCTGAACCATCCACAGCTTGCATTGTCTGAATCTTCATGGTCCACCCCTCCAACTAATTCTGAAATCCTAACCTCCAAGGTGACAATATTAGGAAATGGAAGTAAGTTGGCCATAAAGTAAGAGCCCTCATGATTGGGATTAATGCCTTTGTAATCTCCAGTGAAGCCAAGAATCCTTCCACCATGAGATTACAACATAAAAGCACCTGGCTCTTTACTAAAAAGTGAGTCCTCGTCATTTACTAAAGCTACCAGAACCTTTATGTTGGACTTTCCAGCACTCAGAACAGTGAGAAATAAATTTTTATCTTCCCAGCTTATGGTATTTAGCTATACCAGTCTAAATAGACTAAGTCAAAGCATTTTCCATAAGAACCAGGAAAAGATTGATGTGTAATTTTTGGAAGACAAAATTTTAACATATACATAGTGTAAACACACACACACACACACACACACACACAGACACACACACAAAATCGACATTGTACTTGAGTTAAACTGACTCTCCTAAAAAATTCTTAAAGTTGTATGGAAACAGTACTGATTTAGTTCTTTTTGTTTATATTTTGGATTTTTTTTCTTTTCTTGATTTCTTTCTTCTGTTTTTTGAGACAGAGTCTTATTATGTAACCCAGACTGATCTCCCTATGTATGTTAGGCTCCCTCAAGCTCATGGCAATCCCTTCATCTGAGTTTCCCAAGTGCTGGGATTACAGGCATGTGCCACCACACCTGTCAGTACTTATTTAGATATTAAGAAATTTTCCTGTCCTGCACTTGGATGTGGTTGAACATTCACAATGAACATTTGCTTGAGAATGTGCCTTTCTATAAAAGTATGGATACCTCGCTGGAGTACCTTCCTGAAGCTATTTGGAGACAACATCTACAGATAATCCACAAGACTTCTGGCAAGGGCATTTCATGGCAAAATTCGTGTATTAACCTTAAAGAGACATCATCTAAATATTTTTCTTTCAAACAGCCTTTGACTTTAAACTTTTCTCACCCAGTTTCTAAATTCCCAAAGAAATTAAACACATTCTCAAAATAGGTAGTATTTACTGTAAAGTGTTGCATGCCTCAGGAATACAGAATGACTTGATTAGTAAAAGTCAGTCTACAGCATGAGTTATTTGTTTAAAACAAAGATGAAGCAAGTTTAGTGACTAGAAGAATCAGTGAAATATGCTGAATGGCTGATGGAATCCCTACATCATACTACAGATATCAATGAGGAAATATCTTCATAGTGTAACTGACTCAATATTATACTTATCATGTAGCATATTTCAGCCATAGACTTCATAAGAAGTATATAGCAGATGAAGGCAGAAGTACAATGTCCTTTTTACTGAGACAAGTATCTTGAGACCTCTAGTGACCTATAAAATCCTTACTATTAGCAAACAACATACTACAAAGTACAAAGGTGAAAGTTACAGTTTCATTGAACTTAACTTACATCAAAGCATTGAAATAGGGCTATATAAATTTTGTAATAGTTAAATTTTGCTAACATTAGGACTATAATTACTTGTGATTATGATCAGGAAAAATTTCATTAAGATGATATACATGGAGCCCTATTCTAAGAGATGAAATTGTGCAAATACAAGACAGGTAAAACAAAATTGTTAGAGGAAACTTGTTTAAAAGATCAAACCAGACAATATCAAAGATATATACAAAGATTTTATTTAACTAATTATATATCAATTAACTATTACAGGGGTTTATAAAATGACAAAAACAATCAAAAGATAATAAATGAATAGGTACTAACAGTGTATGGAAATTAGAGAATAAGTGATATTTCAATAGACTAGAAATCCATTTTTTTTCCACAGAACAAAAATCATTTGTACTTCTGTGGAAACAAACCATTTTCATCAATATCATCCTTCCACATGTGCCCAACATTCCATGGTAAATGTAACAAATAACCACTTCTTTTATTTTGAAGCCTTTTCACTAATATCCTGAATAAAAATAAATAAAAATAAAGTACAATAGATTTTGTTCAGAAACATCTAAATGAATTGCCCAGTTTTTTGTGATCTTACAATTACCACTTTTGATGCACTGTTTTTGGCATATTAAACCTGAAAGTACCGAATGTTACAATTGTTATTTCCTTGGTAGTTACGTGAGAAAACTTTTGGGAATAAAAATTGGCAGAGAGAGAATTTTCAGTGTTCATAGCAGTTTCATAATGCTCACAGAATCCTCACAGTCCCATTGCATTAGATTAGACATGTTCAGCACCATAGCTCAAATAAGTACAATGAAAGGGAAAGACAAAACAACAACTGATAACACAAATTCAACACACTGTACTCTAAAGAGGTACATGGAGTCTAACATGTAATATAAAGATTTCCTTAGCGTATATCAGATATATCCCATTTTGAAATCTGCATAGGGTTAAAGCAGAAAATACACTCACTAAAGAAGAACAAAAATGTAAACAGGAAAAAGTAAGTATCAACTGAAAAAAAAAATGAGGTCCATTTGCTGTAATGGCTCTGGTGCTATTAGGGCTCTAGAGTAATAAAGAAGCATCCTGCCAGAACAGAGCAATAAGCAATGCTCTTGTCAGCATCTCTGCATCTTAGATGAAGGTTTCAACCCTGTCCAGAATCTTTTCATTATGAAGATAAACACAGTACATAGTTTTTAATACTCTTGCTGAAATGTATTTGTCATGCTTTCAAAATCAGAATGTACAATATAGTATGAAATTCCTGAAAAAGATAAAAGTTGAGATTTTCTTCCATAATTAGGAAGAAAGCAGGTAAGGGTTGTGGCAGTGATTACAGGGTAGTGTGAAGTGACAGTAATCGAGGAAAGTATTATCACAGTAAGAAAACCATCACAAGTGCTAACATACAGCCTAAAGAAGTAACATGTAAGATAAATTCTCAGTGCTCAAATTACAGAATAAAGAGAAGAGAGAAGAGAGAAAATTTCTTATTTGTGACTCTCAACTTTATGTTGTATAATACTAACAGCTGATTTTTTTGAGTTTAACGGTGTATAAGTGACTATACTAAAAGATGCCACATGTAATTTGTATATATATGTCTATGTATATACATAATCATTTAATCTTCCAAATAACTACATGAGAAAGACATTACTATTATTTCAGTTTCATAGAAAAGATGAAACTAGTTTAGAGAACTCAAGGTCTTATAATAAAACTATTACATGGCAGAGGCAATTTGAACCTAGATTGTGAGTCTATCACCTGGTTAGTGAAACATTCTGCCATCTTTTTCCACTTATTTTCCAAAACAGCTACTTGGAGCAATGGTTTAGTAAACTTCTCTAGAGAAACTAAACTGGTAGGATAGAGATTTTATATTTTATTTTATTTTATTTTAATTTTATGCACACACACATAAAATTATATACATACACATGTGTTTCTGCCTAACATGATACAACCATACTGTGATCATTTCTCTAGAACAGTAAGTATAGGACTTGAATGATGTTTACACTTTTCCTGAGATCTCAAAATTTTTAAGTATAATGTGGAATTAGCACACACTTCTATAAATCCAACACATTTTATACTTTGTGATAAAAGAACAAAAGAGAAAACACAGCAAAGGTAATTACTTAATGCAATAAATTAAAAATAAAATACATGTTAGTTAAAGCTTTTGTTTCTATAACTGATAACATGATCATGGCTATTTCGTATAACTGTCATTTTATACTTTTCATTTAGTATTCCCTTTGCCTTCAGCAAAGATCTCACATGGTTATGTTTTTATACTTGACAGGACTCCCAAACCTTCACTCCTGAAGGGTCTGTGTCATTAATAATCATGCATGTACTGAAGTGCTTCTCCATTGACCTTAATCATAGGGTATGGTAATGCTAAGAAAGAAATGCCCTAACAGAGATTCTGTGATCCAGACATATTCTTCCTACTCTCCTTTGTAAATTAATAGCCTAGTTTATCCTTGGTAGGCTGGATCAATCACCCCAGTAAACATTTGATCTTTCTTGTCCCATTGTCTCAGAGACATGAAGAGACAAAAGTATCTAGGTGGCACTCATAATTTCTAGTTCAAAGGAATGACTGCTATTCGTTCTGCTTGAGGCATTCCATCTTGTGATATTCAGACCTTTATGCCAACAGCACACAAAAATACAGAAACTTGAGACAAATTTTTTTTTCATTGTGTCCCTAGGGATAATAGTGAATGGTGCCACTTCCCTTTGTATCCCATGATTTCTGAACCCATGAATTTTGGCTATAGGAAACATGTTTACTTACATTAGGTTCCAGAATATATATAATTTTATGGAGATCTTTGCCTCATTCCTGCATTATATTATCATCTACCTACACAATTACTTAGTTTTCAAAGGGCTATTTTACCATTCTCTCAAGCCAACTACTTTAAAGTTACAGGGACTATGTAGTAAGATCAGTGATTTCCTCAGACATGGACCTATTGGTGTATTTCTTTGATTGTGAATTGAATCAATTTAACGAGCAATGATTCATGAAGTACTATTGATATAAGGGGACGAAACTCTTGACCTACTATACATATGGTATGAATTCATGTTTTCTAAAATCAAAGAATGAATTTTCGGAACAACAGCGGTTAAGAGCAGAATATATTTATTGACAGAAAGAAAGCTGTCTGAGACAGAAGTGGTCCCCAGCAGGTTGCCAATGACTCTGTCTTTTCTAGGGACTCTTGTAGAGTAAAATTATGGGGTGAGATGGATTCCAGGTGGGGAAAACCTGGAACTCACAAGGTAGATGGACATAGGTGGGACAGAACTATGGTTCACTAGTAAGATTAATTGCTCAGTTAAAGCTGATTAAATTGGGAACAAATGGGGAACTGAGTCACATAGAAAGCGGGCATTCTTCCTGTGCAGTGACTCTTCCCATACGGGTTGGAATGGTGACTCCTGATTTCCTCAAGGTGATAGAGAACTATTTAGAATATCAGTCCTTAAGATATGGGTGCATTTGTTTGATGTTTTGTCTTGAGGCCTGGCCCACAGCAGGAGGGGTCTGTGCCCCCCCCACAGTTGCAAGATACCTGGTCTTCTGCATTGGCTCCTTTGAGGACCTAGCCCTATGTCACTGCCTATAATATTTCTAACTAACTCAGCTGCTTTTCACACTATGACAGTGGATTAGGCATCTGTAAGTCTGCAGCTGGTAGTTTTGACAGAAGCATTGTGTACAGGGATGGTAATTTTCATATTTAGAGAAAGTGTCTACTGTGGAAGGACAAAACATTGCCCCTTCTAAAATGGAAGCACCACAGTATAACTGTGAAGGGGCTGATTCATTGCCTTGGGGAAAATCTTGTAGTAGGAGCTCTGTGTTGTTGTTTTTTTAAATTTTATTTTAAAGAGGGTAAAACTAAACATAACAAAACAGAACAACGCAGATTCAAAGAAAACAATGTACATGACACAGGTTTCAAAGCAAGGCAACAGGAGATCATCACTGGCTACCATAATGTCTCTTGTTTTCTTCTAAATAGTTGTCCATACCATCACACACAATGAATTCATACCAAACAAAATAGTATTAAACTGATCAGAACAGAGTGATGAAGGCATTATAAGTCTTCAAAACCAGATGATACAGAAGTCAACAATGGATGCCGTAATGTCTCTTGTTCTCTTCAAAACAGCTGTCCATACCTTCATGTATGTTGAAATTAAACAATACAAAACAGGCTAAAATCACTCTGAACAAAGAATAATAGCATTACTGGATTTCACAGCATGACGATACGGAATCAGCAATGGATACCATGTCTCTTTTTCTTCAAAGTAGCTGTTCATTTCGTCATGCATTACATAATTGATTCTCATAAACTGTTTAAGGGAAGTTCTATGCATGTATAAGTCTCTATATGTATATCTATCCTTTCTGTATTAGAGGGAAAACAAAACAAAACAAATTACTAGAAAAACACGAAACAAAAAAGACAAATAAATAACAACAGCAAAGAGCCCAAAACACTGACAATATAGGCCTTCAAAAAAAGTTGTTAGGAACATAACTAGGATTGTTATTTTACATAATGATCTTCAAGAGTTCCTCAGACCACCAGACACTAACATGCACGATTGTTGCAATCCTATGAATATTAACCATTTTATTATAGAACTTATAGAATTTGTAGCACAATCATCTTAGCTACCCTATGTGTGTTTATATAATTTGAGATATTTTTTCTTTTTCCTCCTTTTCCCTAAGATATTATTTTTCCTGTTTGAGCAGACTCTTATCCTTTCACTGTATTTATTGGTTTTTGCTGCTGAAAGGTTAGTGATTCAGTGTTCGCCATAGCCACCATAAACTTCCACTGTGACCTTTTATACACAAACCCAGAGGATGATTACAGGGATAGGCAGAGAAGAAGGATGACTGACTGATACAGAATTGGTCCTCCTAGCCATTTGATTATTAAAATCTTCATCTATTGATGTCACCTTTTGGTGAAGATTCATAAAATATGTAAATATCTTCTCATTGTTTACTTTTTCAAAAAGATATCTATATATCCCTTCTCCAGTTTTGTTTGTTTCCAGTCTTCCAAGTCCCTGACCACCCATACTGTTGGCTACTCTCAGTTTTCCTTCCAAGCAAAGTGCATGACCACATATAAGGCACACTGCCTAAGTTCTGCCTGCTTGGAAGCTCTTTCACTGGAATCTTTAAAGATGTTCCAGAAAGTATGTGTTGTGTTGCAGTTGTCCACTTAGGATGGTGCTTGCTTGATGTGTAGAACCACATGTAAAACTGGACTTTTTTCCACCATCAACTGATTACAAGTCACTTCCCATGGGGTTTTAAGTGGTGGCTGGGAGAGAGAATGTAGTACAGGAGTAGTGGGTATGTAAGTATTGGGCCACTTCTTTAGGTAACTTATTTGAGACTTTAAGATCTTCTTGGGGCCATGTTGCTTCTATTGGTGATGGTGTGTTGCTGTACACTGCCAACTTTATGAGTTGGTACACCAGAATAATACCAAGGTCATGATAGGCAGCCTAGGACACATAACTTGGTGGCCCATTAACAAATGTTCAATTTTTACTGAGGCCTACTAAGTAGCACTCCAACAACTGTCTCTCAAAAGGACAGTAGTTATCTATGGGTAACTTGCGAGACTTGCTCCAAAATTCTAAATATCTGCGCATTGATTCACCCATAAAGTTCTTCCAAAGAGCATAACTATTTATTTATTACTGACAATTCAAGGCATCATGGCATCTGCTCCATCAAGTGGTTCAAATACCAGAGCATGTATGGCAGCTCTGGACAATTACAGAGCTTCTCTTGTTCTTGGTCACAATCAAAACTAGCAACTTTTTAGACTAATCAAAAAGAGCACCAAAGTAATAGACCTGACTGAAGAATACGTTGCTTCCAAAAGTCCAAAGATTCCCACTAAGTGTTAAACCTCTTTCCTGGTTTCAGAAGAGGCAAATACAGTAATCTAACTTTCACTTCAGAAGAGATATCACTTAATCTCCAGAAATTTCACTGAAGTAGAAAGCCCCTGATTGTCAGTCATATTTATTTTCCATCCTATGACACTGAACCATACTAAGAAGTCTAAAATAGTCATTATTTCTTGCTTTCCAGAGTCAAACAGCATTGATAGGTTTTTCTTGCTACAGTAGAGAAGCAAAAGCAGTAAAAAAATGAAAAAGGCCTTTACTGGGAGCACGGGAGGGCTGCATAAGAGTTCAAGATCCCTCTGAGCAAAGACATGGCTTTTGTTAGGTTTGACAGAGGGTAGAGTTTGAAGGCACAAGCAGAATGATGTATTGACAGCTGACTGGGGGAATGCTGGTACCTGTGTGAAAAGTGAGAAGTTCAGTTTAAGCCTTGGAAGAAGAAGAGGGAAGGCAGTATTGAAGGGACACACTGTCACTCTTGGGTCCAGTGCCCTGTTGGGCAGACCCCATGCTGTTTCACATGGGCAGAGCCCATCAAGCATAAAAGGATGAGTATGAGATCTTATGGAAGGAAAAAGAAATCAAGATCCCTGCACACTATATTACAGCACAGGACCAGAGAGTTTACATATTTCTGGCACAAAGAAAGTATATTCCTGATTTTGTCAGTAGGTAGCAAATTGTGGTTAGTGGGCTTAATGAACAGAGATGGAGAAAAAGAGAATTTCTAGATTAATAATTGCTCAACAGGTATTGGAGGATGTGTTACATTGCTCAAGCAATGCAACCACATTAGTGAAAGTATAGTGGAGTCACCATGTAGTTAATCTAATAATAATCCACAGTCATTCTGCAAGATCCGTCTGTCTTCTCCACAGGTCAAACAGAGCTAAAGTGAGTATCACCATGACTGTACATTTCAACCCTTTACGGTAATGCTAATCTGTGCAATCCCTTCAAGGATGTGTTATTGCTTTTAATTTTCAGCTTTCTAAATGTAGGCATCCCAACGGTTTCCATGATAGCTTTCACTCCACAGGCAAAGATCAAAGGTATTTTTCAACAGGTAAAGTATGTTTATCCCAATCATTCATTATGGAACTAAACAAATTACCACAAGATGACTTTGCAGCAGATACTGAGATGAATCTGACTTTCATTATCTCCTTTTCTGACAAGGTCACAATGTATTTAAAGTCTTCCAGGGTCACTGTTAAATCAGAGCCATTAGTACCCTAAAGGTCTGATGATTCTCTTTTCCCCAGTGTACAGTAACATTGGTAAAAGAGCACAAGTGTATTTGGACAAGGTCAGGAGAAAGTAGCAGTATAAATTTTATTAATGTACTAGAATCCTTCCTGCAGGGATCGGATCTGTCTACCCCTCGGTCAAAGGGTTCCAAGTCTATAAATTGTCCAAGAAGGGAAGTAAATTGAGTGGTCACAACTATGACTTTATGATTAAAATTACACTCTTGTTTACTTGACCTAGAATTTTTCTGTTTAGTACATACAGTAAGAATTTACTACAATCAAATTTCATTTCCAGAATCACCATGGTCAGGCAATACTATAAATTACCACAAGTCACACTGTTCTGATTTGTGTTTTTATTCTGGTATTTATTATTGTAATTATGCCCACCTTGCCTTTGGTAGTTGAATACTACAAGTTGGCCTCTGTCATTAAGATTCATTTATCCTCAATGCATTTAGGTTTTCCAATTGAATGGCTGGGATTCCTACTGTAAGTTCTGGCCTGTAGAGCATAGTGTTTATGGAAAACTTCAAAGTTGCAAGGACTCCCCTCACAAATTTCTCTTTCAAAAGGTTAGTGAAAAAATATGTCTTCTGGAGCTTACCAGTGTGAGTGAATATGTCTTAATCACAAATCCACTCTAATATGCCTATCCCTTCTTCTATAATTTGCTCACAGTGGGTCATATTACTAAACAAATTTTAGCAACAAACCAAACAAACCGTTAGAGCTTTTTCTGATTTCATAAGCTGCAACATTTAAAGCCAAATGTACACTTAGTGATACATATCAATACATTTGACCTGAAATGGATTTATATTATTCCACCCTCTTAATGTCCATTCCTACACATTTATCTGTGTGGTGAAATGAGAATTAGAAAAATCAAGCTGTTCTTTCGGAATGTAATGTGCTTCCTGGTAGATTATACTTGGTACTTCACCCTTAGGAGTTTAGGAACTTGAGTCTAATTATGAATGAAAACATCAGAGGTAAGGATGATCCCTAAAGAGAATCATCATTATTTTTCATGGTAAGTACATCAGGAGAGACCATTATTCTTTCCTCTGTAATGCAATATTAAATCCCAGGGCAGCTGCAACTGGGAAAGACAATTGTGCTGTGAAATCTCTTCCACTGACAAAATTCATCAGAAGTTAGAGCTTAATGTCCCCTACTTCATCAGGTCTTCCCACATGAGTTCACTCCAACTTAAAGATTCTAGTACTGCTGAATCAGTGCCCTCCCTGTAACAGCAGGTTCCCTAGTAAACCGGGAGTTCAGTTTGCATTGTAATCCAGCTACTTACTAGGTAAGACTCTGCACTTAATTTTCAATAAGTTCAGCCATGTGACTATACACCTTATCTTTCTTCTTCAGACTTAAACCAACCTAGAAAATCTTAGATCATTTATGTGGTGCTTACATTGGGAATTTGAATCTCTCTGTTTAGTGAAATTGAAAGAAAACAATCAGTGTCACTATATACATAGTTTTTAAAAATGTTCAAAAATAGCAGATATAATTACTTAGTCCTAGTTTCTTGTGAGCAATTGATCAGAAATGTCCAATTGTTGTCCTGTAGCTCCTTCTAATAGTGGCTCACTAAATAATCATTACTGTGCTTTGGGTCACGCCTGCCTCTTCTTCTGGAGTTGGAATCCATGTTCTTTCCACCTTGAACAAATAATTGAATGAATCATACAAAAAAACAATGGTAAAGTTTATTTGAAACAGTAAAAGTGAAGAGTAAGAGGGGAACTTGCTCTGCAGAGGAAGCTTGGGCTGAGTAAAAGAAGAAAAAACAAGATAAAGACGTTCCCTGGAGAAAGCAGGGAGGGTGATTGTGAGGAAAGCCATGATAGCAAGCTCTTCTTGGTGTCTGTGCCCATTTATATTGTCCAAATCTCAAGGAAACCCGCAGAAACTTCTACGTACTCATACTAACAGGTGGTACTGGGATCCTACGTATCAGGCTGACATCAGGTGTAGGCCATACTACTGAGAAGCTATTTGAAGGGCCAAAGTTTCAGCTCAGCAGCACAAGCACCCTTCCTGGCAAGTGCAAGGTCTTGAGTTGGATTCCAGGTACCCTTCCTAAAACAAACAAACAAAGAAAAAGCCAAAAACTGGCTTGAGTTCTTGCAAGAAGTTCACAGTCAAGGCTTTAGGAACTGTGTTGGGCATGTGTTGAGGATTTTGTAATTAACAAGCCATGCCTATTTCTCCACCCAGCTTTGCCATGCTCTAATCTGTTGTGTCACAGTTCAGAAATTTGGAGTGTTTCTACAAACAATTCACCCTATTTACTGTGTAGATTCTATTTACTACCACAAACAGAATCATTAGCATTTTAAGTACTGTGCTGGCTTGAAAATGGATGGTAAACTTAAACACCAGCTGAGCTGAATCAGTGTGGTGCTGAGTGTACATGGCCCACCTGAGGACTGTATCCAGCATAAAGAGACCTGGAGAAGAAGAGCTATTTTTTTTTGGTGCTGTTGGTTCTTCTGTTGCTGTTGGTTCTCCTGGAGGAGCTTGCTGAGCTTTTTTCCTGATGTGAACTTGGCTGTTCTCGTCATCAGAGGAGTTTGGGACTTTGTCACTGAGAATGGCTGTGGTTCACTTTGAGGGAGCTCTGGTCCTTACTTTGAGCATCACCTCCTGGCTCCAGGGGGAAGATGTGTGCTGTTCAATCTCCAGAAGAAGTTTGTCACGCTGGCTTCCTGATATGAACTCGGCTCTTCTCATCAGAGGAGCTCAGGACTTAGTTAATCGCTGAGGATGGCTGACGTACTTGTTAGGGGAAGCTCTGGTCCTTACTTTGAGCATTGCTTCTTGACTCCAGTGCAGAACCCTCAGCCTACACGTACACATCCTTCATGCCTCCAGCACAGGCTTTCTGGCTTCCACTGCTGATCTTTGGGCCTTCCCAGCGCAGGTCCATGAAACAGACTTGCATGAATCATTGTTGTGGGCTCTAGACCTCCAGCTGGGCTCATTCAAGGCCTTGTCATGGGCTCTAGGTTTTCAGCTGAACTCATGCAGGATACTGTCATGGTGTCCAGGCCCTCAGCTGGATTCTCTAGGTCTTTAGTGTGTGGATCATTTTCCTGCGATTCTTGTATCTAACTGTTTGGGTGACTATTATAAAATAATTCTGTAAATTAGGTGTCCTGTATTGTCTTGTTCTCCTTGAAATCACTGACTATAATAAATATAAACAGACTAGGGATCCAAGTCCACAAATCACAGAATCAATTTAGAAATCTCATCCTTAAAATTTCTCTTTCTCTAAAACAAAAAAAAATTTATTAGATAAGGTTCTCTGGAGAAGAGAGCTAGTGAAAGAAAGAAATAACAAAGAAATAAAGAGAAAGAAGAACAGAGAAAAATAGAAATTTTTTCAAGTGATTGCAGAAGCTAAGAAGTTTTATAATCTGTTTCCTGGAAACTAGAGGGTCAGAAGTACCAGCAGTATAATTCAGTTCAAGTACTATGTCCTACTGTCACATCTGGAAGAGAGCAGGAGGGTCGGATGGAATGCTGATAGGGTAAAACTCAAATAAAATCTAAAGACCTCAGAACCATGAACTTTTATGACCAAGGAGAATATAAATTTCTCCTCTAAAATAGATAGTAAATTAGCCTTTCCTTTAGCCTTTTGTTCTATTAACCCCCTCAAAATATTGAATAATTGACCTTCCCCAAGGGTGAAAGTGGATCTTCCTTGCTCAGTCCATCACTGAAATTCTCATCTGTTCTAGAAACCTTTTGCAGATGTACTAAGAAACAGTATTATACCTTTCCCAGATATCTAGGTATATTTTAGGCCAGGTTAGTTAACATAAAAACATAATTATCACAATAGAATTTAAATTATGTAGTTTTACATGCAGATGCTCCTCACCTTGTGATGGAGTTACAGTCTTAACTAAATTTAAAATTCCTAACCTACCAGGTATGCTAATTTCACAAAACAGTATACCATAGAATATGTGTTAGATTTCCCTTGTGATTGATTGTGTAGTTACTGGGAGCTTTGGTCTTCTATTGCTGCCCTGCATCATAGGACAGTATCATACCACATATTGATAGCTTAGGAAAATCAAAATTCGAAGTACAGTCCTATACTCTCACATCACAGCAAAGATAAAAAAATTTCAGTTCAAATCTTAGTAATTAGAGGGACATATGTATAAAGAAACAGCCAAAGAAATGCAGAACAACTAACGTTAGGTTGCACTGCTGGTAAATTACAGTGTAAATCCAGTAATTGTTCTTTCCTATGATAGGGCACACTGGACTTGCATATCATATGTATATGCTACTCTGACTTCTATAAAGACATTCCCCAAGCCTCATCTGAGGAGCAGCTGTGGGCAGTTTGCAGAAACTTGAAAATGCAAATATTACCTTAAAGACATTCAAATGCACTTTTGCATTAAAGCAAACAAAAACTAAACATGCATTGCCTAACAAAGAATTGTCTCCTGGGCTTATGCTATCCAAGCCTGCTAATTTATGACTTTGTGAGTGGAGGGTATAAGACTCTGGGAAACAATATAAGTACAGACAGAAGCTGACTGCTTAGCTGGGTTGATTTAATGGCAGGTAATTAGAATAAATAGTCATTAATTTTCTGAGCCTCATTCCCTGGAGGTCCCTTGAATTCTAATCAACCTTCTGGTTACCATTTCCATTAAGATATGGCTTGAATGTTCAGGGTTTTTTTTTTTTTTTAGGGAATATCATATATATGATTCTACTACATGATACAGTGTATACGCTTCTTCTGCGTAATACATGAAATGTAAAAGCTGCTTGTAGAAGTAAAAAAGAAAAATAATTAAAGTCATGGTTTCTTTTCCTACTAATCGCAATGAGTAAAATAATCAGTATGAAAACAAAATTTAAAGTACCAAATTTTGATGTATTAAATTACTATTTTTATAGAATTTTCTAAATAACCAGTATTTCAGAATACAATATATCTTGTAATGATGGTATAAACTAATGATAAGTTTTTAAAGAAAGATGTTATGGTAAGACCCTTTCAAGATATTTAATTGTTTTTACATTGACCATAAAGACAGCCATATAGATATTAGAATCTTATGCAGAACAAGAAAGTAAGGTAGCAAATTATCATTTTTTTAGCATACCTCTGGTTAAGAAAAGAGAAAGCATGCATTTTTTATTTTGCTTTTAATATGATGAATAACAAGTCTGGAATCCTTAGAAGCCAGGTCAGGGGCTCCAGCACTAGTGGGTCCCTGGCTTCAGACCAGAGCTCAGTGTCCTAAATACATTCTGATAAAATGCGGAATTTATAGAACTCAACTTTCAGTCTTTATCTGCAACCTCAACATTGCAGCATTCTCAGCAGAGTTCTAGGATTACTAGCATAACTAATTGGAGGGAAGAAATAATTTTTAATTCTTCCTAATTAATATCTCAGGTTCCCATGTGTTCTTTTATATGAATATCTTCTTCTAATCTTTATTTGACACCACCATGTCAAATTTTCTAAAGACTTAAAGACTCAGTCAAAATGATGGCAGTCTCCTTCAGGTTCTCTGTGACATGGGAGGGTGCTGCTAAACACTTGGCTTTCACAAGGGGACCAGAGCACAGTGAGGTGAGTATAATACATACAGTACAAAATTTTGCCAGGTAATGCTCTACTCTGTGCAAACTCAATGCGAGCACTTTCTCATCTAAATGTAACTCTTGTTATACTATTTTGTTTTATCATTTCATGTTTATATTTTAGTTATTTATATAACTTAAAATGTTATTGATGATTTTCAAACAAAATAGTTTTCAATTTGGGGGCTGTCTTATATTTTTAGCAAAATTGAAAGAAAGAACAGAGAAAGAACAAAGTTTCCATGTACACTCTGCCCCTACACACAACCTCTCCATTATCAACATCCTTGAACAGAATGGTACATTTTATTACAGCTAATGAGCTGACATTGGCAGATAATTATCACTCAGTGTGCATAGTAGGTTTACTCTAGGTTTACGTGTTTGATGTTCTGTAAATGTCATCTAAAAACCTTTTTGGTATCACATGAAACAGTTCACCCTAAAAATATGTGCTCTGCCCACTCATGACTCCTTCACTCTCAATTCCTGGGAACTCTCTCAATTGCCTTGGGCTGGGGATTTAGCTCAGCGGCATATGTGCAAGCACGTGCGCAGTTGTGAGTACGATCCCCGGTACCAAAAAAAAAAAAAGATATCAAGGCCTACAGTTTTGCCTTTTCCAGAATACTGTGTAGTTGGAATTATATAACATATGTCCTTCTTAGATTGGCTTCTTTCATTAGTAATACACATTTCAGTTTCCTCAATATCTCATCACCACTTGATAATGAATTACTTGTTAGTAATGGAAAATATAAATGATCTGGATTTCAATAATTTATTCATCCATTCAACTACCAAAGAACATCTTTGTTGCATGCAAGTTTTGAAGTTGTAAGTAAGGTTACTATAAACCTCCATGTGTAGTTTTAGTGTAGACATAAATTGTTCACTTCTTTGAATGACTAATAAGAGCCTCAATGCTGGATCATACAGTAAAGTATGTTTAGTTTTGTAAGAAACTCACATTCCTTTCCAAAGTAGCTACCATTTTGTACTTCTGCCAACATTATTTGGAACAAAATTTAACAGCGAATATCATGAGGTTGCTGACAAAGTGTTTAAATGGCTTCTTCCTTTAGAGAACCTTACTTATGTGAGACTAGCTCTCCATGAA